>JAOPJW010003715.1:32541681-32552137 GCA_027122535.1 Octopus maya
CCAATTTATTGCATGGGACACCTTTTTGATGCCCATTCTATGAAGTCAACAGTCAATAGGTTATTCAACTTTTCACTTTCATAATATACTGCAAACGTTTGACTGTTTGGTTTTTAGATCACAAAATTACAAGTTATTAGTAGAAACGAAATTTACTTTTACAATCTCATACTTTTCTGTCGGTCTCCTGCAAGCTTCCAAGCCTGATTACTGATATAAAATCTTTCAAGAATTTTTAACAAAAATGAAAGATCAACAAAGCAGAATGCTAGTTCTATTTCTCCATGATGGAGTTCAAACTGTGAAGACTAATTGATTTAGCAGAAACAAATGAATTTAAAATGAACGTACATTTCTGCTGGTTTAGGTGTGGTAGGAGGTACAAAATTATCCTTTATTAATTCAGAAGGAGGGTATAACAGATGTATATCACAAGCTGTGATGATGAGCTCTTCAAAAGGAAGATCCTTTGGCAAGTGCGATAATGTATGGTGAACTGATGCCATTTCACAAGGACATGACAGAATTTCCTTTTCTCTGTACAGAACAATCTGGAACAAAACAAAAACAAAAGGTGTTTTTTTTTTGTTTTTATTTATTTATTTATTTATTTAGCATACAATACTTGAAGATACTGAAGTGACATTTATTTCCTCTCAAGCATGATTCACCATGCCATTCTAATGAATAGCATTTTTTTTTTTATTATAATTTCTTTTTATTTGAATAAAAAATTCAAAGATTCAAACAGTTGCTTTCAAAAAAAAAAAAAATGAAAAATACATAAATGTGCAATAAAACAACAACAAAAAAGTGTTGAGTAATGAACCCTGTGATATTTGTTCTGTACCAAGTTACAGATACGCCCTTATCACTGAAGTTGTCAGATGCAGTGAAATAATTTGTGAATGTTCATATTTTACCACTTGTCAATTAGTGCTGATTTGTTTGCATTAACTTAGCAGTTCAGCAAAAAGAGATTGATAACCATAATTATCAGATGGAAAATAAGTACTGGAGTCAATTTAATCAACTAAACCATTCAAGGCAATGCTCCAGCATGGCAGCACTCGAATGACTGAAAGAAAAGGGTAGGCATTAGGCAAAGGTGGTCAGTCATGGAAATCACACCAAAGCAGATATTGGAGCATGATGCAGCCGTCTGACTCACCGGATCCTGTTGAATCATCCAACCTCTGTCAGCTTGGAAGATGGATATTAACGGATGAGGATGTACTAGACGTAAAAAAAAAACAACTCTCAACCAGCAGCCTTTCAAGAACTTCAAATATTCCACTGCATTTTGGAATATTTCATTATTTCTTTGCAGTTCCAATTAATCAAAGACCAGTGAATAAGGGAGCTGTTCTGGGTTCTGAGAATGGAAGCCCAAGATTTGATGGTACTTTACCTCACAATATTGATTTTTTTACAGATAAAATAAAGAACTGAGAGAAATAACAATGTATTGAAACCATTAAACTCAGACCAGCATAGAGTAAGGGACATTGAAATGTTGTTGATGATATTAACCCTTTGTCTGTACAATGTATTTTCATAAGTTTGTCCTCTATGCTTGTAGTCAGACTTTCAGTTAGACCTGGTTTCATATGTTCTAAATAATATAAAGCATCCCTTTCATATTTCTGGTTGTTGGGGAATGTGTATCATATACGAAGCACGGATGTCAGGCAAAAGGTTAAATGTAATGGGATAGCAACAGATTAGTATATTAGGACTTTACAGCTCTTTATTCGTTTACATCGAATTACAGAAAGTCTTGCCTCTACAAGTTGTTGGATATGAAATAATTCTTTCTACTGTAGACACAAAGCTTGAAATTTTGTGGGGACAGCTCAGTCGATTACCTCAACCCCAACATTTAACTGGTATTTATTTTATTGACCTCAAAAGGATGAAAAGCAAAGATGACTTCAGTGAGGTTTGAACTTAGAACATAAAGCTAAAAGAAAGATCGATGGACAGAAACTAGTTAATTCCATGAACAGAAATCCTTTAATTTTTCCTCTGCTAATTCGTCTTTGAATTTCCTTTCTTGTCTAAAAGTTCTTCAGCTTCCCCAGGCGTGACATTATTCAGCACAAGACTTGATAACTCCATGAGCTGCAGTGGATAATCCATTTTCGATAATCCATGTTCATGCCTTCTTTTGATATCCTAATAAACAACTAGAAAACTGATGTCCCACATTTTACACACGACCTCTTACATGGCGTGCAATCTTTTACACACCTTACATGGTGTTCAACCAATTAAGGGAAAAGTTTAGGACAAGTGACTTTCCAAAGATAGGTACAGACTGTATGGTTAAGAAGTTTACTTCACAAGTTTGGTCCCACTGCACAGCACCTTGGCAAAATGTTTTCTCCTTTTTGCCTTGGGCAGACCAATGCCATGCAAAGGGATTTCAACGACAAAAAGCTTGTTGTGTCTATGTGTCCCCATTTATGGATATATCAAAAGTATGTGTGTGTGAGCATCTGCATGTATGCTTATACTGCATGCTTGTCATTGCTTTGAACAAAGCAGTGATGACGCTGACATTGCTGGTTGACATTACGACTGGTCACTCTGCACTTTTGAAAACCTGTGGAATAAAGAAATCCCTTACTTGAAAACAGGTAAGGGTTGGCAACAGGAAGAGCATAAGGGTAGTAAAATGAAACTGGTGGTGGACCACATTATGTGTAACTGCTATTGACCAACATCCTGGTCCCCTGCACCCTACTGCCCAAAATCCTAATCATCCACACCCTTCTGTCTGACACCCTAGTCACCCACACCCCACTACAGTCCAACACCTTAATCACCAGCACCCCATTGTTCAATACCCTAACGACTAGTACCCTACTGTCACCAGTACCCATCTGTCCAACACCCTACTTTTTTTTTAAACACCCTGGTCACAAGCAAGCTATGGTTTGAGATGATAGTCACCAATACCCTACTGTTTGAGACCATAGTCACCCATAAAACTCTTGTCTGACACTCTAACGAACAGAACCCATATTAACCCAGCTATCAATTCTATCATGAACAGAAGCAGAAACATGATAAGCAAACAGTAGAGATGTGTCACTGCAATACGTGAGAAAAAGGTTAAAACTTACAGCGGCAGCAACATATATAGGCATCAATGGATGGGACGCTATGAAGAAGTCATATAACCTGACTATGTGACGATATTCTTTCAACACATGACCATACCACGTGATAATCCAGCTGAGACAGAACATTGTACCAACTTCAGCCCTGCAATAGAAGTGAATGAGTCAGTATGTATGTTGGATATAGAGTGAGAGAGAGAGAGAGAGAGAGAGAGAGAGAAAGAGAGAAAAAAAGAGAGTGTGTGTGTGTGTGTGTATTAGAGACAGTAAGGATATGATTATGCATATATCAGCTCTGCAATAGAAATAAATGAGGCTGTCAGTGTTTGTATTGGATATAGGGTGTATATAACTGGCAGTACACACACACAAAGATTCAGCATAATTCAGCCTTGCAACGGAAGTGATTAGAATAGATTACAGTGTATGAGGTCTGGCTAAGAAGAAACTGGACTTGGAAAAGCAGCTCACCAACCAACCGGTGCACAGTGCATCTGACTGCAGTATTGTGCAAGAGCATTTGATCCTCAGTCACACAAAGCCACATCAAGCCACAACAATTTTAGTCATCAGTCTACATGCGCTAGCATGAGCCATTTGTTTAAATTTGGGGATTTGTCACCAATTAAACAGAAGGATTTAGCAGAACAACATATTTGTGTGAAATTCTGTTTCAAACAGAAAAATATTTATGGAGATTTTTCTAATGTTACAGCAGACCGATAGGAAGGATTGTTTGAGCTGTTTCAGTTTTTCAAGTGGAGAAGGATGTCCACAACAAAGGATGATAATCACATAACTATTTGGGTGTTGTTCTGTGGAAATTGTTGCCTGACAAAGGAGCAGGCATCTGAAAAACCTCCCTGCTGCACTTTCTATTCAAAACAAATCAATAAAAGACACTTACTTCTGAAGATAGGCTTCAAGTTTGGGATTAACTTTGGCCAATATTGGGAAAACGTAATCCATTATAACTTTGGTCCTCTCCATAGTGCTACCCATATAGTCACTGCCAAACAAAGACAGAAAGAATATTCATAACAAGCAGAAAAAGAATTTCACTCAACATCAATCTCAGTTTAAAAATGAGAAAATATCTTTAAAATTTACAAACAGTAAAATGAATTTTTTTATTAAAATTTCATTTCCATTTTAGTCTAAAAATAGGAATTTTTTTATTAAAATTTCATTTCCATCTTAGTCTAAAAATAGGAATTTTTTTTATTAAAATTTCATTTCCATCTTAGTCTAAAAATAGGAATTTTTTTATTAAAATTTCATTTCCATCTTAGTCTAAAAATAGGAACAAAATACTAAAAACAAAACTACATCGTATTTGCCTTTTGTTTAACAAACAGTTGTCACAAACATTACCTATGCCCTGTATTTATCAGGTATTTATACCACAAAGCTATATCTATGTCCTATTTTAAAGACATTTATCACAAGATTATGTTACCTACATGTACTATATATTTAGTCTAACACTTCCCCTTCTCCATCACCACCTTCAATAATTCTTTCTGCTATAGACACAAGGCCTGGAATTTTGAGGGAGGGGGCTTGTCAGTTACATCGATCATGATTTTATCGACTCCAATAGGGTGAAAGACAAGTTGACCTCAGTGGAATTTGAACTCAGAATGTAAAGGCAGACGAAATACCAAGCGTTTTGTCTGGCATGCTAATAATTCTATCAGGTCACTGCCTCTATAATAATAATTTCTTAAGGCACGTCAAGCTAGGCAAGATTGCTGTCTTTCACACATACAGGGTTGTCTTTTCAGGTGCTGGTGCCACTTAAAAAGCACCCTAATGGTTGGCATTAGAAAGGGCATCCAGCTGTAGAAACCATACAACAGACAGTCTGGATAGCTCCCTGTCAAACAATCCAACCCATGCCAGCATGGAAAGTGGATGTTAAGCAATGATGATGATGATGATGAAGGTCACATATTTATAAAGAAGGATGCAATCAGTTGACATTTTATCAACCCCATCTGACCCACAAGGATAAAAGGTAAAGTTAACTTCAACAGGATTTGAACTTGCAATATAAACACATGTAATTTAAAAGACAAGGCAATCTGGCCAGCCATCAACAAAATCTACCTGGCTCTTCTTCCCCTCCAGCCAAAACTAAACAGAATCCAATACAAGCAAACAGAAAAATACTGTGATTTACCTTAAATGTGAAATGCTAAGTCTATCTACAATGGCATATGCAAGGTCTTCACCAACAGTCAGCAGGATTGTAACACAAATATCATGGTAGCCCTTTAGATATCAAAGAGATAACATCAAAGTTAGTAATATCATTTACCAGATGGGAGGGGAGAGAGAGAGAGAGAGAGAGAGTATTCATTCAACAACAATTTTAAAATATCAAGCATTTAGATTATTTTTTTCAACTTCCACTGTTCTAGAATTGTCACAACCCTTAAATTCCTAAAATTCTATTATTTAACCCTTTTGCATTCAGATTACTCTCACAAATGTTATTTGCTTATCTATTCACATTGTTTTGAATTAATCATGCATTATCTTGTACCTTTGACATTGTAGCATAGGTGTAAGATGCTGGATCTGCTAAATTTTAACATAAAACAAGATGTTTGGGCCAGATGTGGTCGGTTAAAATGTTAAAGAATTAAAAGAAAAAAATCCCACAACTTTTTTATTCATATTTCTATGAAAGACCCTAACTTCTTTCTATCTCAATGCTTAAAAACAAAAGTATTGTGGTCGATTTATTTGACTAAATTCTTCAAAGCAGTGCCCCAGCATGGCCACAATCCAATGACTGAAACAAGTAAAAGACATAAAGCAAGACATGACCCTCCAGTCTGTTTAGGAGGGCAGAAACTTTAAATGGCAGGGAAAGCAGATGTAAAACAGGGATGATGATATTCTTTTCTACTCTAGGCACAAGGCCTGAAATCTTGGGGCAGGGGGGGGCCAGTCAATTAGATCGACCCCCAGTACGCAACTGGTACTTAGTTTATCGACCCCGAAAGGATGGAAGGCAAAGTCGACCATGGCGGAATTTGAACACAGAATGTAAACAGGGATAACGATATTAAAATATTAAAGCTTTAGTAAATGAATTGATCATATTAAAAATAAGAATATCGAACCTGATAATAATGCAATTCTGGATGATTGATCAGAACATGAAGAATGAGGACCACAAGTTTATCCTGAAGAATTAGTCGTTTATCCTCTCGCATACCTAAAAAAGAAAGAACAAAGAACACTGAGAGACAATATGTAGAACACTGTGATAAATCTTCACCAATGATGTCTAATGGCTGGCTATTGGCTCTTATTAACAAGATTCCACCAAAATTTCTTACATTAACCGGAAGAATTAGCAGAGAGACAAAGAATTCTCTCTGATTTAATTCTTATAAAATTCACAAGCAATGGTGTCGCACAGTACAAAGGATAGCAGGAGCACCACTAGAAACTGCAGTGTGTGTGTGTGTGTGTGTAGGGCAAGTTGATTTAGCAGGGATATAAACCCACAAAGCAACCATCATAAGACAGAAGTGAACCAATTCACCTATTTGGGCAAGGTTGTAAGCAGCACAGGTGAGATGGAACTGGGTATAGGCTGCAGGATTAGAAAAGCAGTAGCAATGTTTCAACATATGCATTCCATCTGGGCAGCAAAAGTGACAAGGCACAAAACATGAATAAAACCTTCAACTGTATCAGGCTGACAACCTCACCAATTTCCCATCTGAAAAAATTGAAGTTTTTCTATCACATTGTTACATAGTGTGCACTACTGACCCTCCTCCTCTCTCTCTCACTCTCACCCCCACTATCAATTGTCATGTTCCTTAAGGCACTGTTTTATATCTCCCATATTATTAGAAATGCACATACACAGACATTCATACACTCAGCCAAGATCATATTCAAAGGCTATTTGAGTGACCAAATATACTTCTCTTTCTGTCGCTTCCATTGCCACAACAAACTGCATACTGAATTAACAAACTGCATACCCCTATCCCAGCTTTCCTTATTTCTATTACATCTCACATCCCAGATGAAGCACTAAATTTCCTTTTTATTGTTTCCTCATTCCTCTTCTTACCCAGAGTGCTCCCAGCAATACAGCCAACCCCTACTCTCCTTCCTCTCTCCCATCAACAATAACATAATCCAATACAAACCTGGAGGAAACCTCGAAAGAGATCTTTCAACATCCAGGAGAACTTGCTCATAGTCTCGATGAGTTTTTAATACTGAAAGTTCTGGAACAGAGCAAAGTAAAACAAATTACATTTCTAATGAGTCAACTGCATGTGTTTATAAAATTATTTTGAAAATAATTTGGAGAGAATGATTAAATAGCTTATAATTTTCTTTCAAAAATCATAGTGCAAGATTTTGTCAGGATGTAAGATGCCTTCAATTTAATGAGGCACTTAAAAGAGACATTCTTAGGCTTTTGATAAGGCACCACAATCTATAATGTTGAGAGAGCCATGATGGCCTTATATAAGAAAGGATTAGGGAGAAGCGATGCAGGGCTTATATATAAAAGTACTTTCGGGGTAAGGAAGTATTAGCAATGAGTTCAGCAAGGAAATTAATGTGCAAGAAGGTATCTAACATGGGCCAGATCTTAGCTATGGACCATGTCCTAACAGATGAGTTCAAAACTGGCTGCCCATGCTGATAATCAAGTTCTTAAAGCTGAATCAGTTGAAGAAAAGAGGGAAAAGATGGAAGCATGGTCTTGAATTGAGAGATCTAAAAGGTTGTAATTGAAAAAGCTCAGAGTGGTATTACTTCTGCTGGCAAAAAAAAAAAAAAAGGGCTTCTCTTTGAGTGAAGGGCAAGTTGAATGATGCTTGTGTATGAAGTATGATACTGCATGGTTGAGAGACATGGGTTCTGAATGTAAAGGTCATTTTGAAGGTCGATAACAAATGAGATGAGCATATTTTGCTGGGTGATTTGTTAATGTGCATCGACAATGGAGAAAGGTGAGCAGAGAGAAAGGGGAAAAAAAGGGCATCGGAATTCCCAGATGGAGTGTGCAGCAGAAAGGACTGCACTGGTTGTATGTACATGTGGTGTGATTGAAGGTCAAGCCATACAAATAGAAGAAGTTCATGGAAGATGAAAACTGAAGATGTGAGGTCACAAGGTTCTGGTTGGTTTGAGGTTAGGATAGACGACACTTGCTCAAGGTGCTACACAGTGGGACTGTACCTGAAACCATGTAAGTGGGGAAACAATTTTTTCAACCACAAAGCCAAGCCTGCACCTAGTAGTAATAAAAGATTAAATGAAAATGTAGACCAGATAAGAGAAACTTACTTGGTGCTGGAGGTATGTTATCTACATCGATGTCTAAAAGCATCGGCCAACATCGCTTTCTGTTTGCACTTTTCAAAAGTCCTCCTGAACTGATGGCAAAACGCCGGAGTTCAGAGATGGAAAAAGTTGGATAATTTACGGAGTCTTTAAGTTTAGAATCTTTCTTCTCATCTCCTCCTGTAATAAGAAAAACCAAAATTCAAACAGCAGCAACAACAACTATTAAATTGTGATCTTAGATAACTTATATAATATTTCAACTAAAGATTGGTCCAGGCCATGTCTAACTTAGTAGCACCACCTGATGGGATTAGCTAAATCCTTTTTAAGTCAAGTTTTGTGGGTGGGTGTCTTAATGTCAATCAGAAAAGTTGAATTGTTGAGAATCTTTTTAACTTGGGTCTTATATCTATTGTTCGAATTTCTTTGAAACAGGAAATATATGTATGTGCACTGGGTTTGTAAAAGAGAACAAAGCTACAGGAAACCAAAAGACAAATGATCAAAATAAGCAGTCAGCTACCTTACCCTAGTCATTACTACTCACTGAATGGTGAGCATATTCATTCCAACCAATTATTCATTCAACTCCAAATAATCAGACAACCTCTCAGTATGTGTGCATGTGTATCCAAGTGTGTGTATGTTATGTGTAAGATGATGTGACAGTACAATACGTGTGTGATTAACTTCTATAATTGCACAAAGCCCATTGTTTCACCCAAGCAACAAAACAAATTAAAATTTATAATAAAGAAATACATCAATGGAGATTAGTTTTTGAAATGAAGGAGTTGTGGCCTAAAAATTAGGATCCATTATCATCGAAACATTTCTATCAATGATATCAGACTTCATTTAGAAAATCTTCATATTCTTTCATTGAACCTAAGTATGGAACAATGTTTTTGTAGTTTTCATACAGATCATTTTGTAATAGAAAGCAAAATTTTGCCTATATTTATTTCACCTTTCCATTACTACATTGCTAATGAAAGAATACATTACCAATGCTAAAAACCGTTTGGAAAATACATCAAGAATTTGAAAGGATTTAGTTAAGGGAGTTCCTATTTCAAATATAAGGTTCTTTAAATTATGGAGAAAAGTTTTAATTTAAATATGAACACTTTAAAATGAAGACATTAAGTGAGGGTTGCATCACAGAACCAGACGTGGTAGTTTCAGACGTGATGAAATCAGAGACGGACTGAGCCATTGGGCAATCGGGCACTGCCAAAGGGCCTATACTCTACTAAATCAATGCTAAGGGGCCTGGTAAACAGTTATGCCTGAGGGTCCTTAATACTCTCAGTCCGTCCCTGGATGGAATCAAAAAACATTTGTACATTTACTTCTTTCATCCTGAGAGAGAGAAGTTTCAAGAAAAATCTGAAGCCAACATGTTATTCCACTGACAGACAAGGTTAACGTTTGACTAACTCAGTGATTATATACAACATATGGGATAACCATGTATCTCCCTGACACTAAGACATCTGTTCCTGTACCTCATCACCTTCCACAATGCCAGTTCCCTTATTATTACACAACATTTAAGAAACTAGTACGCATAAACACACACACACACACACACACACACACACACAAACAATAAATACTGGTTCCAAGTTTGGGCACAGGACCAGCTATGTTAGGAGTTCAGTCGGTTACATTTACCCCAGGAAAGGATGAAAGGTAAAGCTGACCTCGGCAACAGACGAAATGTTGCTAAGCATTTTATTCCACGAAACATTGGATAATATAAATGTAGAAACCCCAGCCAAGACGAGATGGTCATGGATGAAAATATGTATTCAACAACAACAGCAACGCATAGATAGTATCTACAGTTACAAACGAAGGTATAATGTACCCGTGTATCTTTCAATCTGAACTGAAGCATCAGTTACACAGGTGTTTTAGCTTTCATCTTCACTGCTTTCAGATTTCTGGGAGAGAGAGAGATGCCTGCCAATAGCAAC
>JAOPJW010003715.1:35850267-35862304 GCA_027122535.1 Octopus maya
AGCTGTCCAGACTGTTTGTTGCGAGATGAGGATTATTAAAAATGGACTGAGCTGACAGAACTTTGGACAAAATGCTTACCAACCCCTTTCTTTCAGCCCTTGGCATTCTCAGCTCAAATTCCACCAAATATGACTGTATTTTACTGACCAGGAAAGGATAAAAGATAAAGTTTCATTTAAATGCTGAGGTTGTAACTGATTTTCCCATCTCTTTCAAAACTGCAGGCCTTGGGTCAAGGTTAGAATTATTATTATTATTATTACTGAAATTTAATTAAAAAAAAACCAAACAAGAAGAAAAAGTTTAATAGGTTTATTTCAAAAAAAGTTGGAAAATGGAATTAAAGAAAAAAAAGAAACAGAAATTAGCTTTTAATTTGTAAGTCATTTAATTTTCTTGATTTATTTTCTATGAAAATTGCAGCAAAAAGTGAAAGAATGAAATATAGAAAAGAAAATTTAAAAACAAAAAGGCACCAGATGGTTTGAAGGGAAAATAATTTTGTTTTGTTTAACGAAAGCAAGTTACGTTAGGTTTGTTCGTGATTAAGAACCACTGGAAGGCAATAATTCCATATCTTGTCACATTTGCAGATATTAAATTATGATAGGAAAATAATACTACACAGACAAAGGTTATATGTCAGGTAGTAAATTAAAGAGATTTTGTTGAAATAAACCAGCAAAAGTAAGAAAAAGAAAGAAATACAGAAATAAAAGACCAATTTCGTTGAAGTGTGAGAGAAAAAAAAAGAGGATGTAATGACATGCAGAGAGAGAGAGAGAGAGAGAGAGAGAGAAGAAAAACAAGATTTAAGATGAGGCTAGAATAATAACTATTATAATGAGGAGGAGGAGTAGGAGGAGGCAAGAAAGCAATGGCTAGCAATAAGGAAAAAAAAAAAAAAAAAACCTTTTAAAGTTTCCCCACCCCCTACTTTATCTTCTGAAGATTTCAGCCTTAATGTGAAAGGTTTAAGGTTGTCTTAAGAGATTCTCTCAAAAGATTTGCCAACCCAGTGAAGAAGAAAAATAAAAAGTGAAGAAGAAAAATAAAAAGTGAAGAAGCCAGCCATCTTAAGCAGCACCTTTTTCTTGAGCAATATCTGGAAAAAAAAAACAAAGAAAAAAAGGTTTATAAAAAAATGGAAGAAATTATACAGATAAAACAATACATTGACACCAGGTAAAAACACTTTTTTTTTTTGTCTTTAAAAAAAAATTTTTTAATTCAAGTTTTATCCTTTTTAGTCTTTCCATCCCTACCCACCCCCAGAATGGTTTATGTAATAAGTGAAATACAGCTGTTATCAGTAGCAAGAGACAACTATTTTTCTATGGATTTCTGCCATCCTGGGGCTTTCTTGTTTTGCTTTTCCCCAAACAGCATCACCACTGGCCACAAACTCTTTCATTGCTTTAATAATTTTTACCATCAACCATCACAAGTTCTCTCAGGTTCCAGTTTCACTTTGGCTAAACAAACCCTACCCGACCCCTCTTCCTGATTCCTTCACTGTTTGGACTTGAGGCTGGGAGTCCCTTCTCACTGGTCAGAACATTATGTGGTTAACAAGAACTCACACACATCCAAACTCGTTCATTTTACAGTCAGATGCCTTTCCCGACACTAACCCTTACCTTATTTGAGTAAAGGATCACATTTCACACAGCTTCAAAGGGACAAAGAGCCAAAACAATTTGTTGACAACAACAAAGAACACTTTTATACAAACAAACGCAGAAAAAAAGCAAAAACACAAACACGTGACAGTCTTCTTTCAGTTTTTGCCAACCAAATCCACTCCAAAGGGCTTGGTCGGCCCAGGGTTATAGCAGAGAACTATTGCTCACGGTGGGATTGAGCCTGTAATCATGTGGTTGGAAAGTGACCCTTGGAAAACCGTACAGCCATGCTTACACTTTATTCCAGTTCTAAATATATTTCCCTCATCGATCCATTTGTTTACATAGAGCTTCGGAGTTGCCTCCCCTAGCTCTTATTTCTCACAACACGTGACCTTCCATTAATGACGATTTTTTTCCCCTTTATTGAATAAGAGAAATGTATCGGCACTGATTACATAAATCAGTTTGTGCCTAATTAAAAAAAAGGCCCTATACACGGCTGTCAGCTCCAAAAATGCTAAACAGCTTTCACTTGTCAAACAGACAATACATAAAAGGAAACTCACCGGCCTTGGTTGGCAAGACTCCTTTCTCACAAGTCTCTGTGCATTTTAAGTCAGCTTTGTCGAACTTGTTGATGGAATTCTTCAGTTCTTGCTCAGTTTTTTCTTGCTTAATTGCTAAAGAAAAAATTTCAGAATATCAAATGTAGCCCCAAGCACACACACACAAACTGAAGTACATAGCAGAAATATCAGTTTCTAATATAAACAGATTTCAATTTTAAAAAACAGTAAAGTGCCATTTAATCATCGTAGTCATTCTGACATCTACTTTTCAACAGCTGGGTGCCTTTCCTATCACCAACCCTCACCGTTTCCAAGCAAGGTAACATGTTTCTCGTATGACCAGATAGGTTTCCATAATAGATTGCAAACAAACAGCACTTCTATGAAGGTGATGCCTCTTTACAATTGCGCAAACCTTATTTATCCACTCAAATGGTATTAATTGGTTCAGGGCTACAGAGCGGCCTTGCCTAAGGTGCCAACCCAAAGCCACATGGTTGTAAAGCAAGCTTAACCAATGTCCAGAAAATCTGTCTATGTTCTGCCAAACTGACCCCACTTATGCTTGTGCTATGCAAAAAGTGACAGTCCATTCTGGAGTGGTTCATGTTAGGAAGGGCAGGCATCCCTCTATAAAAAAACCCTGCCAAAACAGACAAGTCTAATGCAGGCTCCAGCCTGGCCAGCTTCTGTCAAACTGTCCAACCAATAGGAGGAGGATGTTAAACGATGATGATGATGATATGCATGTGTGTGTGGTTCCACTTCTTGTCAGTCTTGAAAAGAGTAAACTTAAGATCAAGGATTCTCCATTCATGACATTTGCTCCCCATTATTTTGCATATCTGGCAACAAGGAAAGGCGTCCTGTCTCACTGAATCCCATCTGACCCATTCAAGCATGGAAAAACAGAAAATGATAATGGTTATAAACAGTGAATGGTTGAAGGAATGTGTGCCTTGTTATGAGATCCTGGGATGGTTTGAAATTGTTGCCATCATCAGATGATGTTACTCATATCCAGACTTCTTTGAAAAACAGGTTTGGTCATAGAACAGTATGTTGATAACTAGAAGCAATCACTTACTGTCTTTGTCTGGAAGTGGATTCTTCTCCTCCACTTTAGCAGGTTTTAGTTGGTTCTTATCAAATTCGGTAATATTGCTTCGGAGTTCTTGTTCTGTCTTCTCTTTGTCAATTTCTAAATTAAAAAAAAAAAATTAAAATTAGAAAAGAAAAACAAAAACTAAGTCACTTCGGAGGTGTGAAAAGTCTATTTACAAACTCAGAAACACTTTCTATTTTCCATTCAGTTTATTTGAATTCATTAAAATATTTTAATAGGTTTCAAAATATAAGTTCCTTTGTCCTATTTGTTCTGGTGAGAGAAAGAGAGAGAGAGAAAGAGAATGTGGGCATTTGTGTGGTTAGGTGGAAACTCCAGAAATTGTCTGACTGCCAAAGTCAGTCATTTCAAAATTTTATATTCAACCCATACAATACACAATAGCATTTTGTCAAGTACCAAAGCCTTTTGTTATACAATTATGACTGGGCCACGACAAATATGAAAAGTCTTAATGGCAGAAGCTGTTGGCTGCTTCTTATGTTTCGGCACAAATTATTTATTCACGCCTACATTCTACAAGAACTGGCTTCTTTACAGACTTGGAAACTTGAAAACTATTGTAAAAAAACAAAAGAGCAAATAAGAAAACTTGAGAAGGCAGGGGGGGGGGGTTATATGACTAAGAACAACAATTGTTTTAAATGTTTATGCAACCATTATCATTAGTAAAACAGTCAAGGTGTGACAAAAATATATTTAATTCTTTCTCGTTAAGAGTTAAGAGTTAATTGGTGAAGAAAGATTTCCGACAATTAACTGGAAGATAACAGAATCCAAGAAAAGTTTTGTGGTGATGGTCTGAAACCACAAAAAATTATTTGACTTAATTTTGTAAAATTTGATAAAGTTGTATGGAATGGAGAGAATCTTTCAAGAAATGATTTTAGAAAGGAATAAATTCTTCAAAGAAAAACTTCAACAGATTTGAAGTAAATTATTTTCATAAGAATTTAGTTAATTAGTTTCCAATTCTAGGAAGGCAATAAAATTCTCACATCAAACTTTAAAACGATTTTGTTTTTTTTAACTCTTAAGTAAATTTCAGGAGTTATAACTTGATTTTCTCAAGAAATGAATTTTATTTGGATGAAAACAGAGTTCTATGCCAAATGTCGTTTTTTGTAATCTAGACATAAAACAATCTCAGGCAAAAAAAAAACCCAACGAAAGCAGCTTTAAAGGAGAAAATAGCCCTTTAAGATTTAGACAAAAAAGTTATTAGGGTTTGAGGAGAGATTAAAATGTGTGTGATTTATAAAGATCAAGAAATACAACAAACAAAGATTCATTGAATATTTAAACGGGTCCATTTGGATATACAATTAAATACAAATATAAATTAATCACATTTACAAAATTAAATCAATTTGTGATGGAATGAGGACTAGAGTATATCTTTAGTGGGTGGGGGTACATATATCTGCAGGGAGGGGAAATTTTCTCCTCCAGAGTGTTTGGCATTCTAGAAACAAAAACTAAAAAAAATCAAAACAAAAAACCATTAAAAATGAAAATCTCTAAAAGCTATGTTAGTAACAATTTGAGTTAGTTTAAACCAAAACTACAAGGAACCCTTTAAGTATGAACATACACAAAAAAGGGACCAGATTGGAAGGAGAGCCTGGTTTATTGATCGATTCATTCAACCTGCATACCCCCAACACGCACAAGCTGATAACACTAAACCTATTTTTGATACAATGTATAACAATAAGTCTGTCTCTATATTCCTAAACAAACACAACAAAGAATGAATATACTTGTATTACACACACACACACACACACACACAGAGAGTAACAAGAGTTAACAATGGTTTGAAGTCTACTCCTAAAGACTTATTACAACCATATGTGTGTGTTTTATATATCACACTACACATCTTGTTATATCTGTTCACAAAAGAGGAGATGATTAAACAATGCAAAAATGTTGAGGCAGTGTGCAAAACAAGGTCTCTCTAACTCCATGGTTCCCAAACATTTTCGGGCTGTCGCCCCCTTAACACCCAGGCCACGTTCCTAGCGCACCCACCCCAAACACAGACCTCTTTCTGAAGCAAATTCAAAGCAACTGTATTTCACCAATAAAACTTCACTCACTGAACCCATTATTTTGTTTGTTTTTACATGAATCGCTACCCCATTATCACCCCACTTTTCTTCAAGGTCCTCTTGGAATTTTCCACTGTCCCTAGGGAGGCAATACCACCCACTTTGGGAACCACTTCCTAATTTATGCCAAGAAGAGAAAATGTCAACTTGTAGACATAAATACATACAGGAGAAAACAAAAAAAGATTAGCCTTTTTATGAGCATCAAAATGATTACTTTCACATATTTCTAATACATTCTGGAAGATCTGAATGTGTCCATAACACACATGGGACCCTGAAACACCTCTGTTTCAATATTGTTGTCTTCTCAGGCAAAGGAGACTCCAAACTAATGACTAACAAGAGCTCAGGGCTCTTGTTTATAACTTCAGCAAACAAAACATTCACTGATGCATGTCTGAAATGGTGGCAGCCAGTTGCTGGTACATACTTAAAAGGCTCTTGAGTGATTAGTAACTAAAAACACACAAGTTTAGTAATTAAAGAAAAAAAAAAAATCAAAGCTAAGGTTGTTAGTAAGAAACGCAGAGGGTTATTGAGCAAAATTTTAAGCACAATTAAAAACACAAATCTATTCAGTTATTCGTTTGTCCACCCAATCGCATGAAGCATGCCTCAGCACATGGTTAAGACTTTCTGCCCATGACCAACCTGTCTTGTCAGGTAAGTTTATTTTCAGTTGGGTTTCAGTTGGGTTAAGTTTTGTCTTATCAAAACTATCAATGGAGCTGCGTAACTCTTGCTCACTTTTCTCTTTGACAATATCTAAGGAAAAAAAAAAACAAACAATAAAAACAAAAAATAGAAAAACAAAGACATCTGAGGAAGGACTGCTGGCGGCAGGGACTGAAGGAACGAAAAGATTAAAGAATAATGGAAAGGAGGGAGGCAAAAACTGCCAATGGAAGTCACTCATCACTCAGAAGCACAATTAAAAACACAAATCTGTTCAGTTACTCGTTTGTCCACCCAATTGCATGAAGCATGTCTCAGCACATGGTTAAGACTTTCTGCCCATGACCAACTAGTCGAGTCAGATAAGCTTATTTTCCAGTCATATCTTTCTACAGATTATTTCTTAAATTGAAATACTGCATTTTTTTTTTTTTTTTTTTTTTTTTTCCAATTTTTAGAAAAGAATTTAGAAAAGGCATTTGATTGAAAGAAATAAACCTGTCAGGGTTAGTCAAGTTCCTCAGCCAAAGTGAATGCTACTTGGTTGAGTGTAGTGAGGGCTAGGGCATTGCAGGACTGATTATCAGTTAGGGTTTGCTTGAATTAAGGGGATTATCTACTGGACCAAGTTAACTCAGATTCCTTGAATGAGAATCTCTACATGGTCATCCATACTTGCAAAAAATAGCAGTCAAATCTTCCAACTCACACCAGTCACCAACATTAAGTTCACAGTTGGTAAAATAAATGAATGATTGTGGTTGGGAAACACAGCCAATGCAGCCTGGGGGTCATTCAAAATACTAGAAATAGCAGCAGCAAATCTCCATTAAATCATATCCTGCTATCTTAAAAAAGGACACGTTGGATAATGTAGACTTATATAGAAGTGAAAGTCATGGCTGGATTGTCTTATCAGTATAGTTAACTCCCGATATACTTAAAAATGAATAAAGATGAAGTCTTTAAATGATATTTCACAACTTAAAGGGTTATGGAGACTCCCTGTTATGTAGGGATGAGTTTTAAAAGAAACATGATGAGCCCCAGGTCAACTTTGATTGAGTAAGCCTATGATCAAAGCAACCCAACCATGACCTTCCCATCATTTTAGGAATATCATCTAATAGCTCCAATGTTGTTTGATTTCTATCAGAGGAAAACTTTAATAAATCTGAATCAAGAATTTTTCTTTTCTTTCTGAGAATAAACCAGAGAAGCACTCAAGACTGGGTTTTTCTTGAGAAAATTGAAGACCACAGCCTTAGAGAGAGAGAGAAATAAAAGGCAGGATCATAACTGCAACATCTGATGAGATCAGCTTTAAGGAAGATGACGACCTTAGGGATTTAAAAAAAAAAAAAAAGTACCATTCAAGAGATTAATAGAATCAATGTCCTGCCATCCCTCCAAAACGTGAGTGTGACTACTGTCACACCCCTCCACTCCAAAATGCGAGTGCGACTACTGTCAGACCTCTCCACTCCAAAATGCGAGTGTGACTACTGTCAGACCCCTCCACTCCAAAATGCGAGTGTGACTATTGCCAGACCTCTCTTTCTGCTCTTAAATCAAGGAAGGATACTGAGGCAAAGTAATACAACTTGACTCTAAGGACCAGATTAAATTTTCCCATCATGCAGTAGCAGAGGTCCCAACCAAACAAGGACATCTGCCAGTCAGGAATTCAAAGGGCAGCAAAAGAAGGACCAGGCTTACAAAAGAAAAAGAGAAAAATGAGGTCAATTTGTTTGGTTGAATCCGTTCCAAGGCACTGCCCCAGCATGGCTGCAATCCAATGACTGAAACAAGTGAAAGACTTAAAGAAAATCATTAATTTCCCTCCCACCACCTCCCCACAGCTATTCAACTTTTCAGGCCTTAAAAGGAAAAAAAAAAAAATTTTAATTTTTACCAGTTTTCGTAGGAAGAGCAGTCTTCTCTCGGACATCGATGTGCTGCAGGTTATCCTTCTTGGTAGTTTTGATTTCATCCAAAAATGGTGGGGGAGAAGTAGTCGTCATCTTGGAATTTAAAAGGCCTAAAAAAATATAAAATACATTAAGTTGATCAGTTAATAAGATTATCGTTTGTTACTCATTTAAATATCTTACAGCTGCATTATCAAAAGACAAAGTTTAATCTCTAATAATGAAGGGAATTGTTTGAAAAAATTAATCTTATTTAGAAAAAGAAATTAGTAAAAATAAAAATAGATTGTTTACAAGCGAGGGAATGAGAATAACAGCTAAAAAAAAAAAAAAAATTTAAAAAGTTAACTGAAATTAATTGAAAAAGAAGAATTTTTAATTAATGATAAAGAGGACAGTGTTATCAAAGCCAGATTGAAGAGAATTATGACCAAAATTATATTTGACAAGATTACTACTGCCAATAGCTTTTTACTTTTCCAACCAGTAAGGTGTGATTGAAGGGAATTTTAGCTGCTATTTCTAATAAGTTGACCAATATATAAAAGACTTGTTGGTTTCTGAGAGTGAATAACATTACAAACTAAAGTAGCCGTGTGTTAGTTCATAGGTGTGTAGCTGTGTATGTAGAAGGCATTGCCTTAAGGGACAGAGTAAGGAGTTCGGCCATAGATGCCCTGTGTCAGATGATTTGACTGAGGACTGGTGAAACCAGAAGTCTGCACCAGGCTCCAATCTGATCTGGCAGAGTTTCTACAGCTGGATGCCCTTCCTAATGCCAACCACTCCGAGAGTGTAGTGGGGGCTTTTACGTGCTACCAGCACAAGGGTACTGGCAATGGCCATGCTCAAATGGTGTTTTTTGCATGCCACCTGCACAGGAGCCAGTCCAGCGGCACTGGCAACGATTACGCTCAGATGGTGCTCTTAACGTTCCACAGATGCCAGTCAGGCGGTGGCCATCATCGGCCACAACTTAAGAAAAACGTTTCATATTGCTAAGAGAAAATTTTCAATAAAATAAACAAATTTAAAAGCTCAGTCATCACAGATTGGTAGGCTTTCTTAACTGATATAGTTGTTTAGAATTACTTGGAAGGAAAAGAAATTTCATATATAGATATACAAGACTATCTCTGTAAGAATAAATATTTGGCTGGCACCAAATTCCATTCTCACACTTAACAAACAGTTCCTTCTTGTCTGACAGCATCGAAATAAACAACAGCAGCACATGATACCCTAACCCTAACCCTCCTCCTCCGCCTCAAAGAATTTCTTTTTTAAATTTCTCTTTAAACAGTTTTCCCCACCCACACATTTTCTCTCAGAATTTCTGCATCTGTTTCTTTCGTGACTGTATAGTGAAAGGTATGGCTGTGTGGTTAAGAAACTTGCTTCCCAACCATGTGGTCTTGGGTTCAATTCTACTGGACAACACCTAGGCAAGTGTCTTCTATAGCCCCAAACTACCCAATCCACTTGTGAGTGGATTTTGGTAGATGGAAACTGACAGAAGCATGTACTCTCATCGAGACACAACACAATTGTTGTCGATAAGCATCAGTCACACTACAAGTGATGTTTGTGAACGAACATTCCATTTAAAACCTGTCTGTCCATGGGGAAACATTAGCTCGTGTCAAAATGGGTGATGAATGGGAACAGGAAGGACATCTGGCCATAAAAAAATCTGCCTCAACTTACTCCAGCTGAGCCACGTGTCTATTAAATGATGATGTATCACTAAGTACAAGTCCTCTTCAACAGTTTTTCAGCCTTTATCACATTCTTTTTTTTGTAAGGTTTAGCATCCCAAAATCAGCTTTTACCATTCTGACCTCTTATTTTCTTTGGTCTTCCCCATCTACTTGAATCCCCTGTTACTTCCTTAACCAACTTTCATCATCCGTACCCTAACCCCAACTCCTTCCTTTCACACATCCACCTTTTCTCCAAACTCCTATACAAATCATGTTGAGCATCACTGCTTCATTTCTTTTCACTTTTGTTCAAATCTTTTAGGATTCAATGTTAATGCCTGACAATCAAATGATACCAGGATTCATAAAACGGGTTTTTCCACTCAGACCCTTTGTTACCCTCAAAGCCAACAGCTCCCTCTACTTTCTCTTTTTATTCAGACTATACGATACCTTTGGAGCACTCTTCCCGCTTGCATATCATCATCACCTTTTAACTCTCATCCTCCTAGCTAATACGCATTGGACAATTAGAGAGGATCCAATGGCCCCACCAAGGGCTGCACCAACAACCAATAGGTACTCTTTAGCCAAGCAGATTCTGGAGTCACATAGAATGAAATGCCTTGCTTAACGATGCAATGTGCTACTCAGTCCAGAAATTAACCTAATCAACACAATCACGATGGATGTGTTGGGAGATAAGAAGAGTACAAGGAAGCTGTCTTCCTTTTGTTCTATTAATCTAACATTCCACTGTATCCCTGTGCTTTTTTGGTCAACAAAACACTTTCTATGAGAAGATCCTGGTTTCAATATCACAAGGAGAGAGAGAGATTATTTAAATACAGTTTGCAGGGACTGGATTTTCCCTTCAGGCTTATTTGCTTCCACTCTTTAAAACCATTTCAGGACCACATTAATTGGGAAGCTCTTGTGATTACCTTCAATGAGTGAGGCCTATCAGAGCCTTGCTCAATCTGCTAGAAATAGCAACCAAACCTTCCTCAGGTCACACTATATTCTTTAAAAATATGTATTTGTACATTGGAGAATGTAATTGTAGATAAAACGACTCAATAATCACAACTGGAATATCATTTTCTAGGGGTCAACTGGATTAGAGTTGGTCTGGAACTAAAGTGTTTTGGTATTTTCATTTTTTTAATTTACCAAAAAATAAAAAAAAAAAGGTCTGTTTACCATTATTATTAATGCTGTGCCGATACCATTCACTAACCCCTAAAGAAACCAACCAAGAAATACCCACATTGGGGCTGAAACTGGTAATGGAAATGGCAACCAAATTTCCCCTCAAATCTCATTATTATGGGGGGGGGGACAGCACGAATACATTAGATGCCATTCTTTGATATTAAAACAGGATGTCACAAATGGAATGTCTTTGATCATAAGTCAAAGTCCAGCCTGAATCACCACCACCACCTAAAGTCGATGCTTAAAATCCTGATGGAAACCATTTTCTCCAACCCCCCTCTTAAAAACAATTATATTTGAGATTTCTGTTTTGTCCTAAATATTAACTGAGGTCACTTAACATATTTAATCTATGACTCATTAAATATGTTAACTCAGATAAATAGCGAAGCGGTGGTGTGTGTGTGTGTGTTTGACCTTCACCATCACTTGACAACCAGTGTTGGTTTGTTTACATTACTATAACTTAGTGGTTCAGCAAAAGATTAATAGAATAATAATAGATTAAGCAAAATAAGTACAGGGTTGCCCCAGAATGGTTGCAATCCAATGACTGAAACAAGTAAAAGATTAAAACTCCATGGAAAGAATGGCATGAGAGAAAGAAAGAAAGAAAGAAGAAGGAGTGGTTTAATGAGGGGGGAGGTGGCGGAAGGGATTGTTGTTTAGTTTAAGGATGGGCAAAATAACAACAAACCGGTCTCTCTCCTCTTCCTCCCACTTCCTCAGTGGATGTATGTGCAGACACACACACACACACACACACACGTACGCAGACACACAGACACCGTTTGCACCAACGAACTTGACTAGAAACTTCTATTTACAAGTTTCACACAGGATGTTTGTGTGCGATGGGTGGGAGTGGATTTAAGCTGATAGAATTGAGATAAGGAGAAGAGAGAGAAAAGTTAATGGAGCAGAGTGGTAATAAGCATTGGAGAGGAGGAGGAGGAGAATTGGGGGGAGACAGTTAATTTTTAAAAAGCTCTACTTTTATAATCAGAAGAATCTTTCTGCTTGTTTGTGTTGGTGGAGTGGGGGGCGGGGGGGAAGACATACTTTG
>JAOPJW010003715.1:36106308-36116749 GCA_027122535.1 Octopus maya
TCTTTTTTATTATTTTTCTATTTTTTATTTTTTGTGTGTGTGTGTGTGTGTGTGTGTGTGTGTGTGTGTGTGTGTGTGTGTGTGAAAGGATTATTTATTAAAAGCAAATATTCATAATTTGTACCGAGTCCTAACAGAATCTGCTACTTTAAAAAAAGGAAAATTTGTGCTACTTGTTTCTCTGCTGAACCTGATCTGTCAGTCCTGCATCTGTTGGATGAATTAAAGTACATCTACCAGCATCATCATCATCATCATCATCGACACCCATCAGGCAGGCAATGTGTAGATAGGCTTTATAACGGTTTCTTTAATAAGCAAATCCACACCTACATGATATATTGTAAGGGAGGGAGGGGGGTTGAACTAGCAAGGCAGACTCTTGGTAGTCACTCGACCTGCTCGAAACACCAACCAAATTCCCTTGAATCCCATCTTACTATCTTTAAAAAGCAAGAACACCAAGTGACCAGTGACCTCAACTAAAGCAGCAACAACATTTCTGCTACCAAATATATTTGTGTTTTTGCTGAATTAGATTTTTTTTTTTTTTTTTAGTCTAAAATTATGGTAGAGCATGTTTGGAACTATTTTAATGCCAACCCACCACCTGAAGTTGGTCCCTAGTTGTCCTAAAGACATAGATTCCTGCTTTAGAGTGCTGTTGATTAAAACCTTCCATCCTATTCTCATGGTAATATGTTCCAATCACAAATTTAATATTGACTAAAATTCTTCGTTATTTTAAAACTTAATTGGAACAAAAATAATCTAATTGAACAGAAATATGGTACAAAGATGGATTCAATAAACTTTTATATTTTCTTTCAGCAATTGGCATTACGAATCAACGAGAAACAACCATTCTCTGGGACAAGTTGACTGGTAAACCTCTCTTCAATGCCATTGGTACATTCACCTCACACTTTTCCATTTTTGCTCTTTTGTTGATTGGTATTACATCTGTATTAATTATCTTTTCGTTTAAACTTTTTAAGCTCTGTAATTGCATTTATCAAATGCAAACGGTTAACAGATAAATTAGAGCATTGCACCACTGTATTTCAAATCTCACCAAGGTCACCTTTGCCTTTAAGCATGAGGGGGTGGGGTTCTTTCCTCTGACCTGACATTATTCTGGGATTAATTTTTCATCCCTAGAAAAATAAAAGGTAAAACTGTTTTCAGTGGGATCTGAACTCAGGAGATGACTCAATGTCATGAAATCCCCCTGCCTTTCCCAACCCAGCCCTCTAACATTTAAAACAAGTTCCCTTGTTTTTATTTATGTGACTGGCATGTGGCTCCAGTTGTCCCATAACTCTGACTGACATTGGAATACTGAAGCCCTGCCATAATTAGCTTGGATCCTTAAGGACTTCTCCTTAGAAACAGGGCTAGCAATAGGGACAGAATCTGGATTCAGAGAGCAAAGAGCTGGAACAAATCCCTGCAGCCAGTTCCACCATTTTACTACCCTTAACTGTTTATTGATTGACCCCCCCCCCCCACTCCTGCCACGACTCTCCCTACTGAAGGCTGAAAGACAAAGTTGTTGACTTACTAGGATTTCTGCTTAGAACTCAGAGAACTAAAACAAAATCTGCAAGACTCTGTGACTCTGCCAGTTCATCACCCTTAATCCACCCGGATACCAGTAATATATTGGTTTTCAATTCACTTGTTCCCCCCCCCCTCTCTAATTGTGTGGTTCTGTGCCAAAGTGTGAAACCTTATTCTTGTTTCTTTTGTTTTTTGTTTTTTTCTAGTCTGGCTGGATATGAGGACATCTGTTACAGTGAACAAATTATTAGCAAACATCCCAGACAATGACAAAGATGTCTTAAGGGTGAGTCAGCTTGGTTCTTCTTTGGATTCTGATATGGAATGGGTTATCATCTGTTCGTGTGGCTGTGGGGTTAACAACTTAGCTTCCTAATCCTGTGCTTCCATGTTCAATCCACCAAACTAAAATATTACTTTTCCAGTTAGAATTATCAGTTTTGGAGTAGTCTCATACCTTCCTTGTCTAGTCTCCCTGTAATCTCAGAATTCCATGGTCCCTGCCCATAGCCATCCATTTCTAACCTCAGTATTCTGTGGTAATTTGCTTCTACAGCTGCTCCCTACAACCCTCTTTTCTCACTGAATCCCTATTTGTTCCAGCCTCAGTGTGGTCTGCCTGTCACAACGTACTTCAGTGCTCTGAAAATCCGATGGTTGCTCGACAATGTTCCACAAGTGAAAGCTGCTCTCAAAGAAAAACGATGTCTCTTTGGCACAGTTGATTCTTGGTTGCTTTGGGTGAGGAACTCCACTTTTATTGGTTTTCTTTTTTATTCTTTTTTTCTTCTGTATTTGTTTAATTGATGCTCGTTTAAAAGAAAAAAGTTCATTTGGGGAAGCCAAAGTAATTACAAAACTCAACTGCACTCAGTGGAGGGTGAGTGAGAGAGCTGCACGAGAAGAGTTCTTTGAAAGGCTGGGATTTAGCAGATGTGAAACTGTGTGCATGCATATATGCAACCACACATGTTTATATACGTGTGTTTATATACGTGTGTTTATATACGTGTGTTTATATACGTGTGTGTGAATGTTATTGTTTAGTCCAAAGTCAGCTCTGACTGAGCAGACCTTTGATCAGACATTCCAAGCATGGCCATCCCATCTAAGAATAGTCCACTCTTGATTGGATTATCCTACATGTCATTGTCTTTTTAAGATGGGTGTAATTTGAGGAAGACTGTTATTTGGCTGTTATTTCTAGTAGGTGAAATGACCTTGGAGAGACAGCCTTGTTCATTTGTGTGAAAATAGCAGAGTTTAAGTTAATGGATTTTTGTAATTCCAAAACCATCACAGACAAGAGTTTGAATTTCTGATTTTTGTTTATTGTATTCGTCTTTGTTTGAGTTGGTGAATTAGTGTTGTTGCTGTTGTTGTTGTCTTGTTCTGTATTTCTTTTTACATTCTTTCTTCTTTCTTTGCCTTTCTTCTTTGTTCTTCTCCTGTCTTCCTTCTTCTTCCTTCTGTCTTTAATGCAAAAGAGAGAGAGAGAGAGGGTGGACTATCAACTGAGTATAGAGTATTTGTTGTTAACCCCAGAACCTGACCGGAGGAGTGAAAGATGGGAAACACCTGACGGACGTCACCAATGCCAGCCGAACGATGTTGATGAACATACATGCCCTTCGCTGGGACGAAAAACTCTGCAGGTACGGCCATTTCTAGCTTGCTTGCATCACTTCCGTGCAGTTTGTCACTTCACGTGTTTGTTTCTAAATGGAATCGAAGGAGCCTGAGGCACATCATCATTACTTCTTCCACTGGCACCGTGTCCTTCTAACCGTTGTTGTTGTAGCAGTTGTATTATAACCATGTGTTCACCCTGAAGCTGTTTCCAAATGTCACAAGTTCCATTCTCTATTTTCAGTTTCTTTGATATTCCAATGTCAATCCTGCCAGAGATCCATTCTTCCTCTGAAATATTCGGTTATATCAACGATGGTCCATTAAAAGACATACCAATATCTGGGGTAAGAACATTGCTCCTCTTGCTTTGAACTTATCTGCTTTTACTCTAAAATGTGTGTGTGTTGTGTCTGACAGACTTCAAGGTCCTGAGTTCAATTCTTGCTATATGACTCTGCGTTATTCCTCTCTTCCAGATACGTTATTGTGATTACTTCAATCACTCACTACTTCTGTCTGTCTTGGATTGAGGGCTTAACAAATAAGCTCACTTCATGTGGTCACCATTAAGCAGGGCTGTATCCAGTCTTAAAAAATACAAATACAAAAAAAAATCTTGCTAAACACTATTGCTGTCCATCATTGTCCAAACATTTAAAGCTGGAGATGGATGGCTGTGGTATGTGCACACAGTTTTTATTTCTCGTCTGAAACCCCCACCATTTTATCCAGAAGATTGATCTGCTGTGCAGAGATCTGCAGCCAAATGAATTTCTTCTGCCAATCACTTACCATTCTCTTCAGTGATTCCTTCTCTTGGCATTAACACTCAACAAGTTTCAACATCTAACCATTTATTCAGTAGAATCCGAGGTTACCTTCTGTCTTTCTAACAATAACTTTGGCCACCTTTTCTTGAAATTCAATATCTCTACGGAGACAGGCTTCTAAAATCTCAAAACCATTTCTCATACTCCATTTGTCAAAGCATGGAACTACCGATTTACATCAAAGTTGGCAGGAACTACATCCTTCAAAAATTCCAGGCTTCCTGAAATTCCCAAACACCAATCCTGACATGCCTCTCCATGCTTTCCTCTTTCTCGTTCTTTTAATGGTTATTTCTTCTCTATTTCTGTGTCGTATTCTGTCCCCTCTACATGTATTTTTTTTATTTTTGCTTCCATTACTGTTTTCTTTCTGTCTTTTGACTTCTATGTCTCCTTTCTGGCCCCTTTTTTAACCTTTTCTGCTGCCAAGCACTGTCTCCAATAAACTCGTTGTCTTGAAATTTATGTTTTGTTTGCATTCCACAGATCTTGGGAGACCAGCAGGCAGCCCTTGTTGGTCAAATGTGCTTTAAACAGGGAGATGCTAAAAACACGTATGTTTACACTTTCTGTTTTTACCTGAATTTTTTGCCACAGATTCTTCCCAATTCCCATTTTTAACCTTATCTTCCAAATGAAGATGATGTTCCTATTGTTCTTAAATTTCTCTTTCCGTTTCCTTTCAGATACGGAACTGGTTGCTTTCTGCTCTACAATACAGGTTCACAGGTGCCATGATTTCTTCAATTACTATTATTGTGTTATTCTCTTCTTAATTAAATTTAATGGTTCCAGTTATTGAACTGTGGCCAAGCTGGGGTATTGCTTTGAAGGGTTTAGCTCAGTCATATTGACCTCAGTTGACCCCCAATTCCTTTTCCATTCTGATACTTCTCAATTTCTATTTATCAGATGGTGAGATTTTTTCTTTTACCTTTTTATGGTCTAAAGCAGTGGTTCCCAAACTTTTTCGGGCTGCCCCCACCCCTTAACACCCTGGCCACATACCTACTGCCCCCACCCCAACTGACCATCACAAACATGGGTCTCTTTCTAAAGCAAATTAATAGCAACTGTATTCCACAAATAAAACTTCCCCCTCTTCTTTCCATGTCTTCCTCTTTCTGCCACTCGAATATTTTGGCAGATGTCAGACTGTTTCATCAACAACAACATACTTGTGTCCATTTGTTTGATCAACTGAATTGCCGCCAATTATTGAACTAATGTCTAACTGGTTGAGTATTCCAAAGGCCCATGGATCTGTGCCAGTGTTGGAATCCTTTTAGAATTTTTGTTGGGATGCAGTTGGAATAATATTGTCCTTTGTTTACACAGAATCGTTTTAAACAATGGATTTCTCTCTCTCTCTCTCGTAAAAACCATTTTGTCTCTCATTTCCATTCCAGCCGGTGGAATCAAAACATGGACTATTAACAACTGTTGCCTATCAGATGGGGAAAAAGAAACCAGTTACTTATGCACTTGAAGTAAGTTTCTTTACACTGTCTATTTCTCATAAAACTGCTTATTTATTACTTATTGAATGACAAAATAACAGGAATTATACAATCAATTTCATTAGCTTACAGTTGTTTGTTGTAAGAGTTGAGTGCTTGGGCAACATCTTATAGCTTCTTCAGAGCCATAAAAATGAAGTGTATGTTTCTTTCAGAAAATTGCAAATATATACTATAGAAATATAGTTCCATTATAATATAAAATTTAGCTAACAATAGAAATAAAGAAAATAAAGCTCTTTCAGATTAATTTTTAATGTTAATTTTATTCTTAAAGTGAAGAATTATTTTTTATTTAAATTTAAAATTTTTTCTTTGAGATTTATTTGAAAAATATAACTTTGTTGTTAAAATTATAATAAAAAAATTTAGCTTCTTTTTTTTATTCGAATGAATTTAGTCAACATTGGTTTCGTAGAAAAGATTTTTCTTTGAGAAATATCTGTTAAGTCCTGATTTCATAATGTTTTCCCACATTTTGGTAAAGTCAGGTGAAGCTCGGTCACCTACAAATGCTGTAAAAGACAGGAAAATAAATACATCAATAATTTAATTTTAGCCAAAGTTCATAAAATTTTGTCTTGCTATTTGGTAAGTCCTGTTTTAACTAAGATCACAGCTGGCATCCGATTTATTAAATGGCTAATTTTATTGTTCTTTGTTTCAGAGCATCAAGTTGTAACTCTGTACTTCAAAAAATTAACTTAGTCATTTGATAAATGAAAATCAATAAATTAAGTAATGGGGATCAATATGATCAATCAAAATGCTTGAAGGTTGTACTCCAGCATGGCCACTGTTCAGTCTCTGAAACAAGGAGAGGAAGAAAATTCTGCAGTTAACTTTTTAAAAGGGACATAACTCCAATAAGTTGATAGAGATCGATAGACTGGGTATTGGAGGTTAATGTAATTGAGTAGAAAAGAGGGAACTCCAGCTTGGCCACAGTTGAAATGGTTGACACTTGCAATTTCTTGTGTGTCTCCCTCATAATTCTGCTCTTGAAAAACCTCTCCTCATTCCAATTTAATAAAGTCTTGGAGGCAATCTTCAGACCCACATTGGCAACTCTCAGTTGTGGCACTGGACAATCCAAAGACTCAGTCTTTGGTTATACTATATCCACTTTCTCATCAGTCATTCTTTTTCTTTTTCTTTTGGTTTTAGGGTGCCATAGCTATTGCTGGGGCCTGCGTACAGTGGCTACGAGATAATCTTGGAATTATCAAAGAGTCAGCAGAAATTGGTGAGTGGCTACTTCTTTTCACTTCTCTGTTTTCTCTTTTAGAAATTGGTAAAAATATCCTGATTTTAAAACCCGTTAATAGACAAAAGGGAGACTCTGTATGGCTGCTGAATCTTCTGAAAATGGCAGCTAATTCTTCCTCAAATCACGTCCTTTTTATAAAAAGTACAATGTCACATTAATGTCTTAGATTTAATAAAGTTTAGGAATTGTTACAACTGGAAAAACAATTATTGAATCTCTCATCTCTTTGCTGATGAGCTTCAAATAAGACTGAAACATGTCCAGAGTTGTCTCATCTACTTACCAAGCAATAATCATTGACTTTTTGGTTTTTTTAAATATATTTTTTTTTTAGTATATGTCTTTCTCACCACATAATTATTTCTAATTAATTTACAATATGCCTTGCATTGATTATATCAAAACCAACACAGCTTTGTATAATGGATCTCCCTTTATTTATGAAGCACTGATGGTTATCCTCCTCTTTTATAGAACACCTAGCAAACCAAGTTGATGGCACCCATGGCTGCTACTTTGTTCCAGCGTTCTCAGGCCTTTTCTGTCCACATTGGAAGCCTGATGCTCGTGGGTTAGTAATTATTTCTTTTCATTGCAGCTAACTCAATCTCCTCTTTTCTTTTTTTAACTTTAACCCCTTTTTTAATACCAAACCAGCCAAAGACTGCCCCTAATCTTGATACAATCCTAGTTATGATCCCCTAATACTGGTCCCTTAATTTTGCTCCGTAAGGAGCCTAGAACTGGTCTCTTGGTTTCTCCGTGTTTGTTCCTCCCTGGTCAGGATGCCAGTCTGTCGCTGGGTTCCTTATTTTTGCCAGCAGAGTGGATTGGAGTATCTTGCTCAAGGGCACAACACCTTGCCCAGTCCAGCAATCCAAACCACACTCTTATGATCAAGGGTGCAACACCTCTTGACCACTCGGCCCCCCCTTGTCCCCCACCCCAATTCTATTCTAATTAACCGTGTTTGGTCCATTTAGAAAAATAATAAGAAATGAGCACAAAAGTAGTTGTGATGAGTCCCAGCATCTAATTGGTTGTGACTAATTAACTGAAAGGTGAGGTGGGTGTCAGGAATCTGGGATGTTAACAATAGCTTTGGCCACAGCAGACAGGCTTTCCATTTGATTTGGAATCGGTCTTTCTGGGAGAATTAGAAATTGCTGCTTTCAATGTTTGCATTAAAACAAAAACTTTTGGTTGGTCGTGAGGTTTGGACAATAGGAGAAACTCTAACAGATGTTAGACATCACATTGTTGCTCTGACTGACAGAGCACTGTCTTGCCCATGCCCTTTGCACTGAGCACAGCATGCAAATTGACATTGGAAGAAATTTGTTTGGTTTTTATTTGTGGTAAAAAGGAGAGAGAGCAAGAACATTTGGGCCTAAGTGTGAAGTGGTGGGGGAGTAGGGGTTAAGAGTGACCCAAAAGGTCAACATTGAGATTTAGTTATTAAAAACTTGGTGACATGTCAGTGATTGTGTGTGTGTGGAGGGGGGGTCACTGATCAGCTTCTTTTTATTTAGTTACTAGTTTTTCTGTCATTGGACTCTGGCCAAGCTGGAGCGCTGCCTTCAAGGGTGTAATCGATTACATCAACTGCAATACTTAACTGATCCTTTTTAGCCCTAAGCAGAAATCAGTCTCACAATGTAAAGGGAAATAACCAAATACCACAAGGTATTTTGTCCGATGCTCTACTGATTCGAGATGTGTATATGTATGAGAGAGAGAAAAAAAAAACGAGTGTTAAGTGTAAGCCTAAACAAGAAAGTGTGGTCATCGTATAATTATTAATGAATATAAATAAAACGTGCCTAGTGTTAGTTGTCCCTGATTTCAAAATGATTGTACCCATAAATAAAAGTCAACAACACCAGATTGTTTTGTTTTGTTTTTTGCCTTTTTCTTCCTCTTCTAGAATCATCTGCGGCCTGACTCAGTTCACCAATAAATTCCACATTTCCAGAGCTGTTCTTGAAGCTATATGTTTCCAAACTAGAGAGGTTTGTACTCCTCTGCTCTATTTCCTCTTCCTCCTCCTGTTGTTGTTGTTGTTGTAGGAGTAACACACACACACACACACACATCGTTTTGGGGTTCTACATACATGTATCATTGTTGTTGTTTTTTAATTGCGAATGTAAAAGTGACTAAGATAAAAGGGGTTTACATTTCAGCCAGACAATCAATCTTAGAAACCTATACACATAAGGGCCCATACTGCTGTGTAGTTAATCCTTTTCGGCCCCTTTCGTGGCAGCTTGGGATTAAGATTGATCTGACTAATTCCATGGTCAACAACTCGTTATAATTGACTGATTGGGAAGGAGAAAGAAGTGAATCCTGACAGATTGTAAGGGCTTTCATACTCGTTCCAAGCTCCAAGTCAGTTGTGTTCAAACAGACATACGATTAAAGTATTCCAGTCATGACCATCCCCACAGATTCTATCATCCAATGTTTATTTTTTTTTTAATGACAGCATGTGACTTAATAGAGATTTGACTGTTATTTCTAGCATATCAAGCTTCTTCGTTAACTTTACAATAGACCTGTTAACTAATCAGTGTTATTCAGTTATTTCACCAACAACTGTTTATCTCCATGGTAACAATCTTCGAACAGGTTTCGCTTCCATGGGAAACGTGAGCCAATGAGAGAGCTTCTACATGGCTTCCCAAACAGCTAAAAATAGCAGCTCAAATGTCACTTCAATCATATTTCATTGTCTTTAAAAAAAGAGATGCATTAGCTAATGCAGCTCTGGACTCCCTGAACATAAGAAAATGATGGGGTAGTCACAGCTGGAGTGTCTTTGATAAGTCTGCTTAACCAAGATTAACCTAGGGCTAAAGAACAACATGTAACCTTGGGATAACCTCTTGGCACTTGTTTAGTTTTATGGAATAAAATTCCTTCCAATTACTCTTGGATGTCTTATTTTAAGAAAGAAATGGTCTGGTGGAGTGGTCAGAGCTGGAGGTCTTTTGGTCAAATATCTCGTTCAACCGCAACTAGCACCTAGGGCCCCCCCCCCTTGCCTGTTTCTAAGTCTGTAGTCATCTATGATTTGTTATTTTTTGTTGACAGTTATTGGATGCAATGAACCATGACAGTGGCATTCCTCTGAAGTCCTTACAAGTGGACGGAGGAATGTCTGTCAATTCTTTGCTCATGCAATTACAAGCTGATCTCCTGGGAATCAGTGTTGGTAAGTTCTTTCATTTAAAGTGGTTGTTGGGTCTTGAAAAAAAAAAGCATTGTGGGTAAATTATTTTTAATGGTTGAACTTGAAGTAGATAAAGCTATAAATACTGATTTGTAGGATATTAGGTTTAAAAAAACCAAAACCCTTGGAAAGAGAAAAGTCAAAGGTCTTTTCTGGCCTTCGACTCTTTTAGATCTGAAACTATTTTAATCAAGATTCCTTAAGCTGTTGGTTTTAGCTTTATCATCAAGTTCCACCATTAAAAATAATTCACTTCTTGTCTCTTGGGATCTCTAAGTTCTTAAATAAATATTGTGTGTGAACCTGTTACAATGTTCAAAGATTAAATAGTTAAAACTTTATTTCAGACATTTAAAAATTTTGTGTCTAATGTTGTCTTTATGTCACT
>JAOPJW010003715.1:36500715-36520571 GCA_027122535.1 Octopus maya
CCAAGGGAACTGAATTCTCCTCCAGCTGCTGCACGATTAGACATTGCCACTCTTGAATAGGCTGCAGCAGACGTTGGCCCAGGAGCAGATGATGCACTGGGGTTGTTTGTAAACTGGTATGGCAAATGCTTTTTGTAACCAGGAATGATTGTAGCAGTCGTTGAACCGGTGATTCCAAGAGAAGGACTTGAAGGAAAATAGCGAGAAGCTGGGGCCATCATGGGTATTGATGGGTTCACTTGATGATGCATATTTAAATTTCCTGTAGATCGATTGTGTAGCAGTTTTGAAGGACAGGCTACTGATCGACCAGATCTCTACAACACAGAAAAAAAAAAGCACAATTCAAAACTTCAGGAAACACAACATAACTGTTGAAAATATCAAATAGATAAATAAAATGTGTGAGGGGGGGGCGGGGTTGTTTCCATCTGTTTTAATATTTAGACTTTGTAAACTTTGAATCAGGTTGTAGGAGCAGGTTGCTGGGTAAGAAAGTTGTTACATTTAATTTTAAAATAAAACACCTTTGTCTCATATCCTTTTTTTTTTTTAAAGAGAGTAAAACGGGATTTGAGGGAATCTTGCCCTTTTTTAGCAAGCCAGATGATTATTTAAAGGGTTTGTAAGTTATTTTTTTTTCCTGCCATTTTTGTAAACCTGCAAAAAAAAAAAAAATAATAATAAAGGTACACAAGACACTTACCGTTGTTGAATTCATGAGGACCGGAGAGACTGGTGCTGTCCTGCGCCCAGTACAGAGTTTACGTGATGTGTGGTCAGTACTGTCCAGACCAAACGTCGGTTGTGGCAGGAATGGCGGAATAACTGGTTTCAGGGTGTCACAAGAGTTGGAATGTGGAGTGCTCATATCCTGCAGAAACACAACAACAACAACAACAACAGCTAATCAAATTGTGTTCTTCATCTATTATTTGACTTAAAGACACTATGTTGTCTGGGTCAAGAATTGAACCCATATCCTAATGACTGACAGCTCAACACCCTAAACACTAAGCTGAATACCTTCACATGTTACATTCCAAATACCAGTTTAAGAAGAAAAAAGTTATTTGCTTTACGAATTTAATTAACACACATGGACAGTGTTTTCATGAAAATTAATTAGTGTGATGATCTCACCTGAGTACACATTGTTGCGCTTCGTTTAGTTTCCTGAAGAATCATCTCGTAACTGTTGAAGTCTACCATTTGTTGAGTTGGTAAAGCAGACGAGGGTGAGACATGCTGGTCTCCCATGGCAACCTGAAATACACAATAAATAACACTGACCCTAGAGTGAACTAGTGACAAAAACCAACTAAAGAGGGTGGAGACTAAATCTGGTCATTTGACTTTTAGAAATAGCAGCTAAATCTCCTGCAACATAATGGAGGCATGGAAGACACATTGGATAATGCAGTCCTAGATACACTATACTTGAAACAAAAAAAAAAAAAAAAGGGGGCAGGGATGGATTGTCTTTGATCATAGGTTTCTTTAAACAGGATGACAGATTAAGTGTACAACCAAAGAACAAATACAGTCCATTCCATGGGCTTCCACACAGTTTCCACAACACTCAGTTTTACTCATGAGGCTGGTGACAACAATGAAGGCTAGAGTTAACCTAAGGCTACACTGGAAGACACTTGCCCAATGTGCCATTCAGTGGGATTGAACCCAGCAAAATGATAAGATGGAGATTTGAAAGAGAATCTCTGCCATCAGGTTTAACAATTCAGCCAGGGTGGAGCTCGTTGTGGTTATTGAATCTGCTAGAAATAGCAGTCAATTTTCCCTCAGATCACATCTGCTTATCTTAGAAAACAGAGACAAATTGGATAATGGGATCAGGTATGCAAGAGTGTGTTTTGGGGAGAAAGGAAGAATGGTTGCAGATGGAATGTTTTTGATTAAAGGGTCTGTGAGATTAAGAGGGATAGAGTTAATAAGTGGAGGCGGAAAAGAGGCAGAAAATAAGAGATTTTAGGCTAATTGAGATGACTTACATCAGTATCAGGCTGGAACGGTCCCGTTGCAAAGTAATGAGAGGTGCTGTAGGTGCGACCAAGTTTCAAATTGCGGAAACGGTTTGACATCCGACTCCACCAGGCCTGAGTATTGGAGAGAAAAAACAAAATAAGGTTTTGGAATAATAATTCTTGAGACAGGCAACATGTTCAGACTAAACTGTTGCCAAAAAAGAAAATTAAGAAAAATACACAAAGGCCAAATTCTGTTCTTCACAGAAATTTAACTCTAAATGCTTAAATTATGAATATGCAGAACAAAAACATCATTTTGAGGTCCTTTAGTTTGGGTGGATTTAATACGACCAGGTGCCCTTCCTCTTACAAACCCTCACCCATTTTTAAGTAAGGTAATATTCCCCCCTTGACTGGACATGTTTCCATAGAAACGAAGAACACTGCTTGCTTGACAGTGACACTCGTTTACAGCGACCATGTGATGTCACGGCAAGCCAACAGTAACACACACATACGCGAGTGTGTGTGTGTGTATATATATACATATACAATGGGTTTCTCTCGGTTTCTGATTACCAGTTCCACTGACGAGGCTTTGATCGGCCTGGGGCTTTAGTAGCTATGACAGCCATGGATGGATGGATATAGTGTTGGTCAGTGGAATGGTTGAAGAACCCAGCAGAAAGCAAAGGATCAAGAGACAATAAATAGAAAAAAAGCAGACAAAGCTGGCACCCAATGAATTATGAAGAATTGGTTGAATGGAGTAAAACGATGAGATGGAACTTACTCTCAATCCATTCTGTGAGTGTTCTTCGCTGAAACCAGAAAATATTTAGAAATATTTATTAAAGAATATTGCAGAAAGACAGTGAAGAAGGAAAGAAAGGAGAGAAAAAGAGAGCAAAAGACACAATGAAGATGTATAAATGTGTAAGGTGGTGGTGATGGTGTTGTAGTGAATGTTACCAAAAGGTTGTCCTGATTGTGGAAACCATTTGTAAGGAGATGGAATACAAACAGATGTTTCTTGCTGTTGGAAGCAGTTCAATCTTTAGAAATAACTTCTTTGTATTTGAACCAATAACATGATGGCTTGACCTGTTAGAAATAGCAGTCAATTTTCCCTCAAGTCACACTTTACCATCTTAAAAGAAAACAAACACATTGGACAATATAGTCACTGATATAAAATATGACTTGATGGTCATATCTGGACAAAGTTGTGTAGTTGGAAGTAATTATCTGGTTACTGAACTCGGTAAGAATCACATACCAATTCCGATTAAATGTAAAATCTAAGAAACAAAAGAAATGCTTTGATGTCTGACCTGAAATCTTGAACTGTGCCATTCTGTTTGACCCATTTTTTGCCCTGGCGCTGGTTTGTTATTTTCATTGTCTTCTCAGCAAGTAAACGCAATAAATCTGTGTCAACATCATCTGCAACAACAACAACAACAATTTATAACATAAACACCAGGCCACAACTGTTTGTTGTTTTTTTTAATGGGAGGGATGGTTTAGTCAAAGCCATCAATTTGAACCCCCACTCCCCACTCCTTGACGTTTATCTTACTTCCATTCTGGAAAGGAAGGGAAGTCATCCTCAGCAGGATTTGAACTCAGAATATAACAGAATGTTACTAAATAGCACAACATATTCTAGCAAAAGGGTTAAGTATTGGAGTTAATTTGTAGCCCCATTGGATCTTCCTCATCCACATTTAGCAATCACCAATTCCTCATCCTTACACATCACGTAGCCCTACCAGTGCAGACTTCTTTCTTGCACATCTGATGCCTCTTATGCCCAGTTTTTCTCTCAACATATTTATTCTATGTCATCCATGCACATCCAGTGGAGCATGCTATTTCTGCTGTGCTTACAGAATGTACTTCTCCAGTGCATCTATTGCATACAAAGCTTTATTACTACTACTACTACTACTACTACTACTACTGAGGACAGGGAAGAAAATGCCTTGTGGTATTATACTCCTCCCCAAAAAACAATTTTAGATGACAAATTACAGTGTTGAGATTAGACTTTTGTTAATTGAATTTAAGAAACGTTACCAACCAAGTAGGGAGGCCATGTCAAAGGCTGTGCATCCGTTTTTCGCTTGAACAGTCACTTCAGTTTTAGCCTCATTGATGAGAAACATGGCAACAGATTTTTGTCTGAAAAAAATAAAGAAAATCATTTTATTTGATGAACATGATGCTTAATTGGTTGAAATCCCAACATCATCTTGTAGTCAAACTCCCCACAGCCCCCCCCCCATTATTTCCTTAGTCCCCAGGTTAGTCTTGATTGAGGAGACCTATGATTACAGATATTCCTGCCATGACCATTTCATCTTATTAGGATATATCTACGATTACTAGTTTATCTAATGAATCTGAGTTTTTAACTCATTTTACAAAGAAAGTTGTGATTTGAGAGATACTTCACAGCTATTTCGAGCAACATGAATAACCCCAATCAGACTCCCTTATTGATCAGATCCCATCCAGAGGCAAATATTTCCAACAACCATCAACCTGTAAAGGTTCTTTTGCTCCTCTTATAAAACCCAGGTCCCTAATTCCCTTGCTGTTCTGAGAGTTTTGTTAGCAGGCAACACAACTTTGATGTTGTTTAACCCCAGGTCAATCTTGCTCCAGCAGACCCATGATCAAAGACATTCCAAGGCAAGTTCTGTCCATGTATTTGGTAAGGAGTAGTACGTTGGAGCAAGAAGTATGGCTGTCAGCTGGAGAAAGAGAGAGAGAGAGAGACATGATGTGTCTGGAACATAGATTTAGGGGCAGGGGAGGGGTCACACCCCCAGCACCCAACCAAATATCTCAGTGTCATTTAGTCAGAACCACATGGCTGGGAAGTGTCCTTCTTTACCACACAATCATTTGTTCACTATAGGACTTCTTAATTACAGCTAAACTGTGGACTGCATAACAACAACAACAGCAATGTGTGAGTTACCCATGGTAAGTGGCTTGCATCAATGCTGTCCAACCACTGATGGTGTCTTGTTTGTTGGTGTCACAACCATTCTCGACCAACTGACGAACAATATCCAACCGTCCCATCATGGCAGCAAACATAAGGGGCGTCGCTCCATCTTGAGGTGAACAAGCATCAACTTGTATCTTGTCTTCTTTTAGAATCTGAGAAATGCGTTCAAGATCACCTAAAAAAAAACAAAAAAACAAACATGAAATAATCAATTCACATCGTATAAAATACATTGTGACATCACTCAGTGTGTGGCCCGGTGGTTAGGGTGTTTCACAAGTAATCACCAGATCATGGGTTCGATTCCCAGACCAGATGGTGCATTTGTGTTCTTGAGCAAAACATTTCATTTCAAATTGCACCAGTCCACTCAGCTGTAAACGGGTCATCCTGCAACAGGATAATCTTCTTCCGGTCGGGGGCAATGTTGTTGCTCTGCTCACCTAAGCCATCACTTGAAAGATAAAATGATGCAAAGTGCATTGTGACTAGTGATGTATCATGTCTGATAGCCTGGTTGATCATGTGATCCCATGAAGGCCCAATGTAATTCTAAAGATGGAAGATTAAACAATACCATTACACATGTGTGCTGTGCTTCGTTAAAACTGAAAACAGAAAATACATCAGACAGCAGCATCGTGTTCCATTAATCCTGATAAAAGCAAAGCACAGCAAACCATGATAAAAGCAAAGTCTGTCTGTACAGGGCCCCCCTCATGGCTGGGGGGGACACTCACTGTCAAAGCTACGAAATAAAGAAGACATACCTTGTTTCGAAGCAGTTATAATGTCAGGCTTCACTTCTTCTGGCGCTACGAAAGAAAGGGGAAACAAATTAAAAACAATAAAAGAATTAGATTCAATGGCCAAGAGAGAAAGGGACGGAAGATGACATCCTCAAGCCAGAGACCGTGTCTAAATGTTTGCAATTGTATGGACAAAGTGGTGGCCTGAGACTGATATTAAAGCACACAAGAACAAGGAATGTTCCTTGCAGACAAGACACACACTTTCTCTCTCATCCACAAAATTCCATTCAACAAGGCTTTGGTTAACCCAAGAAAATGGTAGACAACATTTACGCAAAGTGCTATGCAGAGGAATTGAACCACAAACTAAAGTTGGAAAAAAAAATTTTAAACAAAAAAAAAAACATGTCCTGCTGAAAGTTTTAAAAATATTTGAATTTATAGAAAACCGTCTACAATTTCAAATATTTTGAGCGCCATATTAAAACAATGTAAACCAAATTACAACAAAAAACGGGACTCTTTAATTAAAAATGTCAAAATATAAATATAACTTACAAACTTTCGGTTTGTTTTTGGTTTTTCGATCTAAATAGCCGTGTACTTCTCGCTTTCCCCGCATTTTCGCCATTTCCAGGGCAGTTCGGTCGTTAATGTCAGTCAAATTCGGATCACAGCCTCGTTCGATGAGCACCTGAGCAGTGGTCATATGTCCGTTTTGAGCAGCTGCCATTAAAACTGTAAGGCCATTGGACGGCGTCTGATAGTTGACTTCGTATCCTCTGTCCAGCAGAAGTCTCAGAACGGAATCGTGTCCATTCTGAGCAGCAGACATCAACGGCGTGATCTCACAGTCTTTCCCACATCTGTTATATTCGGCCCCAGCATCTAACAGCATCCGTACAACCTGCAAATGGCCACCTCGAGCAGCAATGGTCAGTGCAGAAGCGCCGAGTCGATTCAAAGCATTGAAGTCAGCCTTGTTTTGTAACAATAACGCTACCACATTCGTGTGACCGTGTCGACAGGCCTGCATGAGAGGCGTCCAACCAGCCATGTTGGGTTTATCCAAAGCAGCTCCTCGCATCAACAGAAGCCGAACCACTTGTTCTTGGCCGTTTGCTGCTGCCATTTGTAAGGCAGTAATCTCGTCATCGTCCACATCGTCCACCTGTACCAATCCTTGATCCAACAGGCTGAGGATAACGTGAACCTCGCCATGTTCACAAGCGCTCAAAAGTTGTCGGAATTTATCCATGGTCCATGATTACAAGCCATCACCCGTCCATCAACCATAACGCCCACCCAGTTGGAAAAAAAAAAAGAAGAAAGGTTAATGTAATAAAAATTTACAAAATCTAGAATTAAAATTAATCACACAATAGCATCGGAGTGCAGTGAAGGAAGAATTATTGCAGACGATAATCAACCAGATTTGATTAAAGATATTCAAGGAATATTTACTTCTGCGGTAGAGTTTAAAAAAAAAAAAAAGTCAGTTTTGAGTTTAAGAGTCTGCCAATTCTCAATAGGAATTTTTCACAGTTTGACAAAGTTAGTTGCAATAATATTCGAGTCTGTTGGTCAACTGACAACACCCTTCCAATACAAAAACTAGACAAAAAAAAACACCAAATTATTTTAACATGTTATATTGTTATTATGAAGTCATATAAAGGCAGAACAAGTTACCAACAGCGTTGCTGAGTTCTACGAGAGATGTTTGGGAATTCAATTCCATAAAGTTAGTTCGAAATTCCAAGGATTTTCTTTTCCAGAACAATATTAAGGTTTTTTTTTTTCTTGTAAAAGTAAATAAATTGAAGTCGTCAGTTGTCACTAATTCCAAAGAACTTCACGTGTAGAGATGTCCTTTTTATGTAAAGAATGCTTTAACACTCAACATAGTCACATTAATTCAATATTCCATCGTTAAAACACTCAAAAGATTCAGTAAAAACTTCTCTAAGAACTTTCCAAAAAGTTTTCGCAACTTTCTCGGCAGGTGCCCGCCATGATGGCATGGTGTGACGTCACACTACCCAGCATCCAACATTTCCGGTGAGAGCACGTGCGTTTGTGATGTAAACAAAAGTAGGACATTGAGGTTCGACGTTCGCTCCCATCCGCTTTCCCAATTAAAATATTTAACCCAGTCGTTGACCGCTCAAACGTGCCCGTTGCCCGTGCCATTTATCAATAGAAACCAACGAGGGAGTTCCTACGTGAGCGTTTATTAGAAATAGCAGCTAAATTTCCGTCTTAAATAATGAAGTTCCAGACAGACAGTATGGCGACATACCTCGATGCTCATTGCCACCACCACCAACAACAATAACGGTTATCAACAGAAGCCAACGAGGGAGTTATTGTCTCAATTTGCTGAAAATAGCTGCTAAATCTCCCTCATAAAACTCCTTACTGTCTTAAAACGGAAGGAATGAGACATTGGATAATTAGTTTTGTGTACAAGGCGGTGATCTGGCCGAATAGTTACTACGCCGGACTAAATGCCTAGCGGCATTTCGTCCGCCTTTACGTTCTGAATTCAAATTCCGCCGTGGACGACTTACACACTCTCCCAAAATTGCTGGCCTTGTGCTAAAATTTGTATTCAATCAGTCTTGTAGATTCTTAAACGAAGAGATAGCCATGGATTGGACGCCCTTGATAAGTTCGGTTGATTAGGGTTCATTTGAGGCAAAAAAAAAAAAAAAAACTACAACCATCGACAAAACATTCGGATGACGACGCTCAGGTACAGGATCGCTTATTAATGACCGAAGGCGAGCAATCTCTTGGCGAATCGTGAATGCAATGTTCCAATGACAACGAATACGTAACCGTCCGGTCTGCTTGAAATAGTAGCCATGTTTTACTCAAAACATACGCAAATTCTAACTATATAATATTAAAAAAATAATAATAAAAAAAACCAAGCTCTCAGAAGAAATATTAGGTTATTGTTTACATTAAATGTATCCCATAATTCCACAGGAACAAAAATAAATTAAATAAGACAAAAATTAATAAAAATATGAAAAATTAAATTTTATTGTTCCATCAAATTTATCCCATTCCAAATTTCTTGACTCTTAAAACAGGCAATAAATCATCTTCAAAATCCTTTGGCGTTTTTTCTACAATAACCATTTGTCCATTCCTTAAGAAGCTGCTTCCAAGAATATACTGAAAAAAAAAAAAAAAAGTCAAGTAAAAAATGATTGCTTTTGATGTTGGGCGGTAGGCTTAACCCATCATTCCATTAAACACCACAAACTGAGCCTTAGATGCTTTAAGTGGAGATCAACCTGCTACTAAAATTCAGGCTGGGTCTTCAACCCTTCCTCTCACTAGACTCAGAGAATCCTAAAAAGGGCCAAAGGTACTGCCCTTCCTCCCCTGACCATTAGAAAAAAATCATTATAAAGGAATAATTACCTTGAATTTATTTACAATATGAAAAGCGTGGGCCTCACTGTGTGGTCCCTGGTGACCAAATACTTTAAAATGGACCTTTGGGTCTGGGAATGGCTAAAGAGAGAAAAAAAAAGAGAAAGATATAAGTTGAAAGAAAGTGTAAGAGACAAGGAAACCTTGTTCTGCTCTTATTTTGCATATTTCAAATGTTTTCTTGTACTGCAATGGGAGTTGAGGGGTTTAGCTGTTTGTGAACTCCTTCAGCAGCCATCATTTCTCATGTAATTTCTGATGAATAAGAGATTGGAAGTGAAGTTGTTTCGTTGATGATGGAACCTTCTCCTTACTCTTTCCTCCAGGGGTTGATTTGCTAAGAATTTAACTGGAACATTAATGGCATCAAGCTCACCAATCTGTGAAGCGTCAACAAAAGTCACGGGTATTGCTTCTTCCTCCACATTAAGCAAGTAAAACAGAAAGGTGGCTTGAGGGAACTCGGTTGCTATTTCTAGCAAGCTGAGTGACTGCCCAGGTGCTTGTATAACCAACAATAAGTTATACAAGTGCTACAAAAGCTTACAATTGTACTTTTAGAAGAAGTCAAAATAATTTTTACCTGGTTTTTAGCAAACAGACAGATCATCTCTTCATCTTGAAGGATTAACTGGTTTGGGTTTAATGGATTATAGCTGACATTGGTGATTTTCTTTCGTCTTGAAAGCCACTGAGAATGCCATTTTTTCTTAATTTGTTTTGACCAACGAGTGAAGTTATTTTCTGTTAAATCAAATTCTCGAAACTAAAGAGAAAAAAGCAAAACAAAACAAATTTTAAAATAAAAAAACAAGAACAACAATAATGATGGAAATTTTAAGTGAAATCAAATCAAAATCGCTGAGAATAGGGTGTAACATGTGGAAGATTTCGCTGCTATTTCCAGCAGGTCGAGCAACCATGTAAAAGCTCCCTCACTTGTTTATTGCAATTGGCAAAGCATCAACCAATAGGATGAGCTTTCCTTTCACGGAGCCACAATCGATAGGTGATCAATAATTGATTAAAGACCCACTTACTTGCATATTGCTGTAGACAATGAACAACATTGGTAATAACGGATGGAACGTCATTGCAGTCGGCATTACTCTCTCAAGTGGTACTGTGGTCACATGCTACAAAGAAGAAATGTTAACTAGTATTGCTAATTAGTATATTTTTCATCTCCACTCAGCACATTCTTTTTCCACAATCAGTGGTGAAAGTGTTGCACTCACAATTCTAAAATCATGGTTTCAATTCCCAAGCAGGTGCTGTGTTGTGTTTTGGGGTCAAAACACTTCCTTTCTCTCATCTCTAAACAATAGCAGCAGGAAAGTTAACCTTGTGATGGACTAGAGCCCATCCAGGGAGGAGTGTGATCATCTCAGCCCCTTAGAAACTGAGATGTGTTTTTTTTTGTTTGTTTGTGTCTAACAACCTTCTGTTACTCCACAGACAAAAACTTCACACATGAAATGTAAATAACACATAAGTTTTGGCAAAACAATATAAACCCAACTAATTAGTAAAATCATTAAATAGATTGGTTTCTGGTAATTGTTCTAGCCTTTTGTATTCTCAGTTTTGAAAGGAATGAAGGAAGAAAAGCTATACAAGAGGGAGAAAGCTTTTCCAGTTTTGTAAGACAACAACATCTCTTTATAAATTGTCAGAAATAAATTGGTCCAGTCTGTCTTTTCCTTTTTTCTATCACATACAACCTAATTTTAAAACAACCAAATTCATCTTCTCTTCCTTTCACACACACACACACACACACACACTCTCTCCCCAACAGAATCTGTTCTAAAATGGCAAATTTACTGTTACCCAAACAACAACAGCCACCGCTGCCACCCAGACTTTTGGTGCCTTTAGCATTTGGACCATGTCTCAGGTTCCTTCTCTTTCTTCCATTAGTTTTGAAACTCCTGCTCAAAAATGCCAAAGGTCTACCCCTTAAACTCCCCTGACTAAGCCATAACAAGAATTTCCTTTAATAAAAATGCTTCAAGACCATTAGGGTGACTCGAAGGAAAGAAATAAAATATTGGAACTTGTTTTTATTTCAGCTGGAACGATTCTTACCTCTCCAGAAACTGTGTCAAAGACATTGACCTCTTGACTGCTATTTGCTGTGGCAACATATCGGCTGTCGCTGCTCACTTCCAGCAGGTGTATTGACTCTGCAATTCCTGGTGCAAAATTTAGAATGGAATGGAAGAAGAAAAAGAAAAACTCAATATTTTTAGAATTCTATTTTGTCTTTTCAGTTCATCAAAGAATGTTTGCATTGGAACCTGTTTCCAGACTTAAACAAACAAACACACCAACAACTTTGAAACCCAAAATCAATCCACATCAAAAATGAAGCAGGGGATTCTTAAAATTCCATTCTGTCGTTGTCAATCTAGTCTGGATGAAAGCCCCCCCCCCACCCCACGACCATATTGTCAAGGGGTCTTGTCTTATGAGTTACATGATAACCCCTATTGGTGCTGGTGCCACATAAAAGAACACCCAGTATTCTGTGTAAAGTGGTGGTCATTAGGAAGGGTCTCCAACCATAGAGATCAAGCCAAAACAGAGACGACAGCCATCTCAGGCTGGTTGGATCCTGCTGAACAATCCAATCCGGACCAGCTTGGAACACAACATTAAATGAGAATGATGACAAGGAACACACACACACACAAGTCAACTGCTGGAGTCATTCATGTGGTTACGTATTTATTTGATGGTCAAACATTTCTATGGCCTCTCAAAGTCCACCATTAACTCTGACTACACACAGGATAACAAATAAATAAAAGAATTAACACCACCACCCCCCAGCCCCACTTCCTTCATCGTTGTTTAAAAGAAGAAAAAAGAAAGAAACTTACCTTTCGCTGGATTGATGCAGGTGATTTCGTTGTCTTCAAAATTAAGGATTTGCAAAGTTCCAGCATTTGTAGCGAGAATAAATTTGGAAGAGTCATGAGTGAAGACCATTTGATGAGCAGGTAACAACATGCTGCTGAAGTTTTTCAGGTGTTCAACTGCTGGACTGGAAGGTAACTGACCAGGGTCGGTAACCTGTAGGAAGGTGAAAAGGTGAGAGGAGATTGCAGATCCATATATCTACACACATATATATATATACAAACATTTATAGACATCCATATATACATACATGGAAATATTGTCACAAAATGGTTGGAAGCAAAAAAAAGAGATGAAATGGATAAGAAGAGAAAAGACTCACCAGATTTAAATAATAAATACGAGACTCTGTTGTTGTAGAATATGCTACCATTTTGGCATCACTCATTAATGCACAACAAATGACAGGTCTGTTATGTTTGCTCTTCAACTGGATCTGGTTTATTGGTTGTTTTTCCAATGTCAGGATTTCTTGATCCCCTGCAAACATAAAAACACCCAAACTTAAGATTAAAGTATCTTATAAGGTTATATTGTGGGTCAGGAAGGGATGGGGACAGGTGTACAAAAGCTGGTTGTATGGTCATCAGTCACTGAGGTCCAGGTTAGTCTTGGTTAAAGGTGTTCCAATCCCTGCCTTTTGTTTTAATAGATTTGACTGCTATTTCTAGCATGCTGAGAGACCATGTAGTGATCCTCTCACAGGTTCATGAGGAATATGTGTGGTGTGTGTGTGAGAGGTGAGGGAGGGAGAGGAAATTTTTTTTTTTACGGTTTGCTGCAGCAGAACAGCCAGACCTAAGAACCTGGTCTCCAAAACTATTTACCATCTTAAAATTAGGAAAGACAAAATGGACAATGTATTCTTCCGGCTGGTCTTGGTTGTAACAATTCTTGACTAAGGATGACTTGGAGCCAACCAAAAACTTTTGGTTGCTTATGGAATAAGTAAGAAGATAGTGAGCACTTACCTGTTTTCCCTGAGGCTTGTCCCAATTCCCAGATTTCAAGGTAAGTGGGATACTGCAACAACAACACGTTGACATCGGCAGCAGTGTGGACCAATTTCTTCTACAAAACAAACCAGGATTGAATTGGGTTAAAAGAAATGTTGAATCCAAATTAAGATTTGGGTGAAATTATTTAAAATGACTGCATATCAATTTATGAAAAACTAATTACCTTTGAGAGCATCAAAGGTAATTTTGAAAGCTACAACATCCTAACTCTGAGAATAGAAAAGATAGGAGAGAGAGAGAGAGAGAGCGAACACATCAGTAGGTAAGAAGTTGGAGTGGGATGGTGAAAGAACCCCACCATCACCACTACATAAATCAGGTGACTTCTTTTTGAGTTGCACAAGCAACACTGTTTGTCTGGACAGCAGAAGCACTTGTCTCTGATGTGGGTGCTGTATTCCATTGAGGATTATTCTTCAGTGACATTATTCAAGAATTTAAAGAATCTTTGGCTGACTTACGTGAGGAATTCCACTGTATTTGAAACATTTCTTCTTGGGTGAAATAAGGGAAATGAAAGAATCAGCTCCTGGAAATGAAGAATGGTTGATGTGAGTATTTGATAAGTTCTTAGAAGACTGATACTTCGCACAATGACTGTGATGGATCTAGACACCCCACTCACCCACTTTGGTAGTGATGGTCATCTAATGTGTTAACAGGAACTTAACTATTGTTTCCTCTGTGTGTGTGTGTGTGTTTATATAGGTCTGGAGGAAAAAAAAAACTACTGCTGATTAAGTCATTTGCCTTTATGTCCTGTCAACTTAGCAGATCAGCAAATTAGAGAACAATAAAATAAGTACAGCATTTAATATGAGGGCCTAAAAGCTTGGGAGCAATGCTCCAGCATGGCAGCAGTTCAATGAGTAAAACTAGGAAAAGTCAACAGACACACACACACACATCTATTTTGAGAGACAATTGCTATTTTACTTGCCATTTGAACCAAGGACCTTAGGGTTTAGCTACAGCAGACTCTCCACCCTCTAACCCACTGTGGAAGAGGAAATGCTTTTAATTACTTACCTCCACTGACAAGCTCATCTTTGATGAATACCAGAGAGTTAATATCATGGGATTGGAAGTTTTTTGCAAAAGACTGGACCCATCTACTCTGATCACGAGCAGCAGGAGCGGCCCCAAACTTGCCCTTTAACTTTTTAGCAGGTAAACCATCCGTCTCTTCTGACAGGAGCTCAAACCAAATAAGTTTTGGGTCGACACCACTGCAAACCACAGTTTTCTCATCCTGCCAACAGAAGGCAACAGCACCATTAATTATTATTAGTCATTAATCCAATAAAGATGTCTTTAGACAGCAACTTGAGATGCTAGCAATAGCAACTAAATTGTTTTCAAATCAAATTTTCATCATCTTAAAAGAAAAGGAACCCTAATTTAATCTCAGGTGGATAAAAATTAGACAGGTCAGTCAGAGAACCAAACCGACAATGGCATGCAATGGGAATGAACACTGAATTCTCACTAAAAATTCAAGAAGCTATTTTTACCTAAGTTATTTCAAATTTCCTAAGAAATTTTAAAGTGATCTAAATCAAAATTCTTCATTAAAATTACTAATTATGTTCCAAATATCAAAGTTATTTTTACTAAATTCTTCATCATTTTCAAAATTAATAGAAACAGAGAAAGTGCAATGGAAATCCAGGAACAAAACAAGAGGCAAAATAAAGACATGGCTCACCTTACTGACAGCTAAACACAGAATGTCTGCCCTGTGACTAAAGAAACTCTGCAAAGAAATTGAACAGAAAATAAGTCAATAAGGTCTTGTGATGTTCATACCTTTCATACCTGAGAAATTGTGTCTCAGAGAAACAAAGAATTTTGTCCCATTTATGCTTTTCTTAAAAAGCATTAACAATGGCTACAAGCTTGGCCGTGTGGATAAGAAGTTTACTTTACAACCACATGATTCTGAGTTCAGTCCCTTGATGTCACAACACAAATAACAATGATGATGATGGAGTTGTTTAGTAAAGAATCTTACCATTAATTCAGTGCCATATTTGCCATCCCAGAATGTAATTCTGCCCTGAGAATCTCCACTGACCACAGTCAAATTACTACAAGAGAAAAAAAAAAGCAAAAGAAAGTCAAAAATTAATTGGAATTTAGAAACGACACAAAAAGAACAAGAGAAGAAAAATGTTGCCCATGCATGTCGACTTCAGTATTTAAGTCTCACACACACACATGGAGGCCTGGGTGTATGATTAAGGAATTCACTTCCCAACCATGTGCCATGCAGTTCCAATGCATGGCACCTAGAGCAAATGTCTTCTGAAGCTCAAAGCCTTACTAAATTCTTTGTTATATTTAAAATTAATTGAAAGAAACACAGAGCATCTCAAAAGAAATATGGTAACAAAAGGATTAAATAAAAGAGTGACTGCTACTTGAAAGCAAACAGGATTTAGTTGAAGACAGAAGACAATCTCTGAGACAGAATTCATAGATTCTGAACCCAGGAAGAATTATTAAAACTTAAGTGAATCCAAATCTGATAAATTTATGAAGAACAGAAGAATACGATGCAAAGTATTACTGACGCTAAAATTTTGATGCACCAAACAATGGTCTGTTTTTGTTTGTGTCTCTTCATGGTGAACCTCTCAACTGCAATTCCTGAATTGGCATTCCACACACGAATATTATCAATTCCACCGGTGACGATGATTTCTTCAGCTTGGTGCCAATCCAAACAAAGAATTCGACCTGAAATAAACCAAACAAAACATCTGATATGTAATTGCAATTGCATTTAGTTGATCTTAATTAATTAATTAATTACTTAATTAATCTAACATTGTGGGGTCAATCTCTATGACATTCTCAGTTTCTTTCATATCATAAATGGTAGACATTATTGCCAGGGGTTAATATGGTTCTTAGAGAAGGGGAAAAGGGTCAAAAGTATGGGTTTTTTTTTTTTCCTGATATAATCAAAGAAGAAAGGGCAGCATAAGTGACCATTTAGAGGGTCACAGAGAATATTGAACGGAAGGTAAAAAGGAAATATTTCATCAGACAGGGGAACTGGTTTCAATGCAAATAAAGGTATCTTCTGAGGGCCAAATAATGGAGTTAAACCAGGCAACAGGTCAAGACTAGTCACCAACAGGTTTCTGTGTTGTTCCTGTCCAGCCAGGCTGTGGTGGAAGTCACCTGCTCTGCATTTCACACACACACACATAAACGCCAGGCAAGAAATAAAATTTCCCAACAAAGGGAACCATGAATGGATGCACTGACCTTCCTGTTTGCTGAAGGTTTTCAGATAATTCAAGCAACCATTCTCCACATCAAATAAAACCACACAACCTCCATCTGTGCCAACCTGGAAAAAAAAAAAGAAAAAGAAAAGCCTTCAAGCATGAAATATTATAGAGATGAGATTTGTTAGTAGTGGGAGAGGTAGCTGATGTACTTGCTCAAGGTTTGATAGTTTATATCTTGCCCCTCACATCATGTTGACTGAGCAGACCTTATGAACAAAACCAATCCAGTCATGTGCACTCCTTAAGGATGCAGTGTCCTGACAGAAAATATACAAGGGGTTAGCCATCACTCTATTTTGATACAAGTTAATAGAAATCTACTCACAGCAATCCGAGTATTTGAGTGATTTTTCACCGAACACCAAATCGGACCAGCATTGCAATGAGCCTTCATCTAAAACAAAAGAAATCAGAGATTAAATTAATGAATATTGAGTTATTAATTAACGAGAGCTTGAGAGTGGTTAATATTAATTAAAGACCTTATTTAGATTGGTTAACATGAATGAGAGCTTAACACTGTTTGACTGTCTTTCCCATTACTTTTAACGTCCACTTTTCTGTGCTTGTATGGATCAGATGGAGTTTAGTGAAGCAGACCAGGTGCTCTTCCTGTCATCAACTCTCACTTGTTTCCAAATAAGGTAATATTTCCCCATGGCCAAACATGTTTCAGCAGAATAATGGAAATGAATGATATTGCTTTTGTCTACAACCATTGCACGATATCAAGAGAACACACACACACACACACACACACACACACACACAGAGAACGGAGAAGAAAGAAATGAAGAGAAATGAAAACAAAGACAGAATCTTAATGTCTTACTTTTGGTTCCAGTTTGACAAGATCATATTCTACAACTTCTCCAGAACCTCCAGCTGAGAACAGTCGATTGGAAACCCAGAGAATCGTTTCAATAGGATGGTCAATGTCCCCAGGAATCACCTAAAACAAAGAAGCAGCACAAAAAAAATTAAGGTTTCTAAAACTAAACACAGGGATTTGTTACGGTTGGCTGATGCAAGCCATTACCTGTCTTCAGATGTTACCTGGAGGAAAGGGACAGTGCCTATGGCCCATGGTGGTGAGATTGGTACCATTAACGTTCCAATTGTATATCACATGTAGGAAGGACAAGTAAATGGGTGGATAAGCAGCTGGATTAGATAAACAACTGGCGACTTATCTAGCTAGGGACAAAAAGGTGCAGCGATAGATAAAGAGACAAGTGGTTAAGTAAACAGACAGATAAATGGGGTCCTGAGAAAACAAAAGCTTGTGGGTCCTGTCCCTTCTCTTCTGATTAAGCCATAAGAATATTTTCCTTTAAGTCACAAACAAAATCCATTTCGTGGATGATGTTAAAAGTCTGTCTTAGTTCTTTCCATGAGCTTACCAAACCAAATATCTTTAAATCTCAGACATTTCCCATACAGAATTATTTCAGGTTCTTCAGAGATGACAGAATCATTAGCATTTCGGACAAAAATGCTTGGCAGCATTTCTTCTGACTCTTTATATTTCACATCAAACACCCCTAAGGCCAACTCTGCCTTTCATCCTTTTAGGGGTTCAGTCCTGGGTTTGCTCTAATTCCCTAATTTCCTTCCCCTAAAACTGCTGGCCTTGTGCCAAAATTCGAAACCCTTATTGGTTCTTCAGGGAAAGAGGAATTCTAAAATAATTTACCTTTTCTTTGTACCAGTTTCCAAGAATTTCAATGGAGCCATCAGTTCTGAAAAGAATGTGAGAATATTTTATTTAATCAGTTATAAAAAAAAGATCAATGTGTTTTTTTTTAAAGTAGTCTGTTGCGAGTGTCCTTGGGATGGTCAAACGGTTAGATCTGCTTGACCAGAGCTGACCTGGGACAAAACAGCAACAACCACAAACATATTACATTTAACAATTTTCATGTTACACACACACACACACACACACAGAAAGCTGAGAGTAATGAATAGTTTACCGTGATAAAGCCAACTTTTTGTTTAATTCATTGTAAGAGAAACACTGGATCCCCAACACTTTGGGAGAGAAAAATCTGACTTGGTGAACTTTGAACTCCCCCATTTTGGGAAGGTTCTAATCCTGGAAAAAAAACAAAAGAAAACAAAAATATATATATACATGCAGCATTGAGAAAACATTTGAATTAAAAATGAAAGCTTTCCTTCATGGGGCACCAAACGGTTCTTAAAAACGCAGAGGGAACATTGGAAAATGTAGTTTTAGCTACACATCACCATCATCATCATCATTTTAACATCCACTTCTCCATGCTTGTGTGGGTTAGATGGAAGTTGCTGTGATGGAACATATACAGCCAGAGATGCCCTTCTTGTAACCAACCGTTCCCAGTTTCTAAATAAGGTAATGCTTCTCTTTGTCCAAATATATTTTCACAGTGACCCCTGACTGGCCCCCTTGCTGGTAGCACGTAAAAAGCACCATCCAAATGTGGTCGACGCCAATTAGTGACCCTGATTGGCTCCCGTGTCGGTGGCATGTAAAAAGCACTCACTACACTCTCGGAGTGGTGGGCATTAGGAAGGGCATTTTTCGAGTCAAAACGAAGGATCGCCAAATGGTCTGACTGGAACTTAGAATCCAAGAGATGAGGAAATACAGGAATTAAATAAGCAACTTTGCTGATGTCAAGAGTAAGACTTCTGGCAAAGTTCTGAACAGTGAGAGAGCCTTTATGAATTTGGATCCATGGACTCTGACCTGGTGATCAGTGAAGGAGCAAACAGACTCAATAGGATTAAAAGAGATGATATTTTAAAACTGTCCCCATTCATTAAGGAACCCTTACACAACACAACTGATATCTTTTGGTGGGTGGTGTTCCAGACGAAGTCCTCTTGATTTGGGTTAAAGAACATCGAAATTCTGTGTTGCAAAACGGTTTCTGAAAATGAGTTTTCATTTCTGTTCTCAATATTTGGACATTCGATTTTTGAAAATCTCCTTTTCAACTGCTCCCACTCATGTCAAACTATTCCCAAACTATTAAACTGAATGTCCCCCCCTCCTTATCATTTTGTTTGTTTATATAGAAGTTGCCCTTGAGGAGACGGGACACAGTGTCGCGTATTTAGACAGAGAATCAGAGAGAGAGAAAGTGGGGAAGCGAGAGAGAAACAGATCGGTTGAAGAGAATGGAAACGGAGAAGCACAGTGAAAGTTCGGCGGTGAGGTTTGGCGATGTTTATTTACAATACATTTTGAAATCAGAAACCGTTTTGCGACACAGAATTTCGATGTTCTTTAACCCAACGACACAGTTCTTCAGAGAAGGGAAAAGTTACGCAAGATCTGTACTTGAATCGAAGATGTACCACTTCTAGAGTAAAAGGATCGGCGAGAAATAAAC
>JAOPJW010003715.1:37064192-37075508 GCA_027122535.1 Octopus maya
ATAGAGACCAGGAATGCTTCTGTTTCTACTACTAATGCCTTCATCACCTCCACTACCACCATCACATCCCATAACTCTACTGCTTGAGAAGTCCACCACCAGTGACAACAACAACAACAACCGGACACTGGCCATCAACACCAACACCACCACTACTTCAACAAACTCTGCTGCCACTACCACCACCTTTGAACCTAGCAGTACCAACACCACTGTCAACACCACCATCAACAACTACAACAACAAGATGAACAAGATAAACAACACCACAACCACCACAAAAAACATGTCTGCCAGCACCACAAAAATAAATTTTGCTGATGCAACTAAAGAAAAAAGAACAATAATAACATTCACCCAAAAACAAATTAAAGATACAAAATCCCTTCTCACGAAAGAAGGTGATACTGTACAAATACACATTCCAAAAGAAATCATCGAAAACACAAACAAGAAGTACATAACATACAGACTTACCAACACGAAAACCAAGCGACTGGAGAATTTCACCACCAAAAAGATTGAAATTTGTCTTAAACCTATATGGCCCTTTCAAAACCATGTTACTTGGGGCCGCAAGTTCGCCATGGTCCAAGTACGCTTTCAGAGCGAAGAGTTAGCGAAGAAATTTTCAACACTCTCTCTCCACACAGATGACTTGGTGATGATACTGAGTTATCTTGGACAGAGAGTGACGCAGGTGAGAGTAAAGAATGTCCCTTCACAAGTGGAGACGCAGTGGATAATAGATGCCATATGCCTCGAAATGGAGGAGGCAAATATACTAGAAATTGCTGCTGCAGAGGAGAAAAACTGGGAAGGGGGAAAAAAACTCGAAGTCCTCCTCCACATCATTGAAGAGGAGTCCCAAAAGATCCCCACACACATCCAACTGGCAAAAGACCACAACTTGTATGTAGTGGTGGAAGGAAGGTGGCCACGCTGTTATGTATGCGGAAGCGAGGCACACCTCAAGGACAGTTGCCCAACTGCCGCCAACCAAAAAAAGCAACAAGGGCAACTACCAAAACCCACGAAAAAACTCCTACTACCAACACCACCATCAACACAGAAAACAAGAGAAATACCAGCAACACCAACTCAGAAGACAACAGCAACTGCAAGAACAAGTGAGGAAACAGGAGAAAAAAAAAGAAAATTCCAAGACTGTCTCTCCCTCCCCCATATCACATACACCTCACACAAATAACAAGCAGCCAACACCAACAAAAACAGCAACACAACCACTCACACAAACACACACAGACGCTCACAATTTGCCCCTACCCCCTTCCAATTCCTCAGAACTCTCGTCGGAAGACGAAAGTAATGAGGAATGGCAAATAGCCCAAAAAGGAAGGAGGAAGAGGAGCAAAAATAGAAGAGCAAACACCAACAAAGCACGGAGATATACAACTCCTGAAAACACTCCAGACACCAACACAAGCACACACAACAACACAAGCAACAAAACCCCAAAAGTAAACACACACACAACACTCACTGCCATCAACACAAAAAACTCAGAGTTGATAGAATACATCAACACAAAAACATACATAATAAACGAAGACATAAAAACCAGCAACCACCCGCACACAACACCGCCTGAACACATCAAAATTCTACACATAACACCAGCCCTACACCACACACTAAAATCCATTTTTCCCAAGGTAGTTGGCAAATGCCAAAAATACCTGATGAAAAAACTATACAGCGATCTCCTCGAAGAAAACTCGAAGGAGGAGACACAAAAACTCTCGAACGGTAAGTGACTCTCTTTAAAACTTTAACACTCACAAAATTATGCTCAAGATTGGTTGTGTAAATGCGCTTGGCTTGGGGTCCCCTTGGAAACAAGGGTACCGCCTAAACGACATAAAGTCACACAAACTAGAAATCATAGCCATAAGCGAGACCAGACTCCATGATCCACGGGCGCTAATGTCCATGTTTGGCAGACAGTTTAACATTTATTTTTCTCCCTGTCTGCCAAGAATGGGCGGTAGTGGCATGGCAGTACTCTTTCACAAGAGTCTGCATCTCAAAGTAAAGACAGTATTCAGAGACCCGGAGGGTGGATTGGTTGTTCTGGATGTCGATGGCACCGATGGGTGTGCTTTTCAACTCATATCAGTCTACGCACCAACTTTAACAGGTAGGCTGGATTTCTTTCGACATCTAGAAGTATTCCTAGGAACGTCTTGTCCTTTACTTTTAGTGGGGGACTAGAATGCTACCTTGGACACGCATCAAGACTATGTGGGCAGAGATAGGAATAGACGGGGATGCAAATGCCTCAAAGACCTGCTCAGACACTTTCAACTGTCTGACAGGTACCGACTCAACCACCCGAATGTACCAACATGAACATAGAGCAACTGCATCAGGTCCTCGAGATCGTATCTAGATAGAGTACTGTGTAGGAGAGTAGATAGAGATAGCATAGGGTGTCCACAATTTACCATAGTCAGCTACACGGATCACAACTTGTGACATGTACGCTAGACTTAGATAAGACACATAGGCAGGGCCCCGGTTACTGGAAACTAAACATGTCTTTCCTGTCGAAACAGGTTTTCAGAGACCGGATTAGCACGTTAGTAAAGAGGGCTTTGGCGGGAGCCATCATCAATAACAAATGGTGATTTGCCCTCAAGAGAGCAATAAAAGCAGAAGGGTTAGGTATAGCAAAGCACTAGCTGTAGATAGAAACAGAATAGAGGGTGAGCTAGTTAAGAAGTTACAAGAAGCAATTAGAAGTGGCATCGCATCCGACGTTTTGGCGGCGAGGTTGGCCCTAGACCAACGCTTCAATGCAAAACACGAAGGGCGAGTTGTCAGGGCTAGGTTGCGTGCTCTAAGGAACGATGGTGTTGGAGCCGCGCGAGGGGCCTGGGTGGTGGAGGCGCAACAAGGTAACAAAGCCACCACTCGGTCTCTGGTGGACGAACAGGGGCGTGAACTGCTCGAGCCAAGCAAAATGTGTGAGGCCTTTCAGCGGCACTTTGCTCGACTGTTTGGGACGAGTGGCGAGCGAGAACGCAGGGTGGACTTCAGTGCCTGCCTGCACAGCCTGCCACGACTCTCGGCAAGAGAGGCGGAGTGCTGCTAAGGTGCCATCACGGTGGTGGAAGTGAGGGACGCAATGGCAGGATGCTCGAGGGACAAATCTCCAGGATTGGATGGTTTGCCCTAAGAGCTTTACAACTGTATGCCAGACTTGTTTGGAGATGTCTTGGTGGCAGTGTACTGCAAATGGCAGTAGAATGGGAGCATTCCCGGTTTTGTGAGCCAAGGAAGGTGAGAGTAGAAACGGAAGTTTTGTCTAGTGAATGCTTCAAAAAAAGATGGGTGAATGTAGCAAGAATGGCACATGTGAATGACTGATCCACCTTGAGCATAACCCTATAAAGGAGTAAAAAATCCAGGAAAAAAAACAAAAAGGCAAAAGAGAGTTACTTGCTGTTATAGTCTCTTCAATAACAATATTGACCAAGGTTACCGTGGTCTTTTTCATAGGCTTTTCTTGCCACGGCTAAACCTAAACTGTCCTCCCCTTTTTTACACGAGAACATTACTGTGATACATGATCCCTATTGATCGCTTTTTTTTTTCTCTCTCGATCCCTTTTGATTGAACTCCCCCCCTTTTTTCTTTCCTACGATCCCTTTTGATCGACACCCCCACTCTTCTTTTTTTTCTTTTTCTCTTTCCTTCCCCCTCCCAAAAAGAAAAGCTCTACATTGTATTTGTCCCATCTGTATTCAGCCCTGTGTGGCTAATAAAAGAAATGTAGTAATTAAGCATAATACAACAAAATCACCCCTCTTTTATAGAAAATTTCTGCAAATTTACATATTTTATCTATGACAAAACATCACTAGAATTATGGCAAGAAAAATTATAAGTGAATGACTCTACTTCAGCATTTTCTTTTTATTAATTTTTCTTCAGACACCCATTAAGCCACAGAAAAGGAAGTCCACTTATGCAAATGCTTCACACGCACAAAGAATGAAGCTTCGTCGTCAATCTTAAAGCTGTGATGCAAGGGAAGAATGACTTTCTAGAGAAAGACAGAATCAAACAGAGTCCTGGCAAAATGAAACTTTGGTGAACATCAAGAAAGACAGGAGCAAGATATATTTCGTCATATAGTTGCAAGAAGAAAGGGCTCAAGAAGAGAGACAACAGCATTTGATTGCTGATAGAAACAGGTACCAAAATTTAAGACAATGTGAGATGCAAAATGCTAAATGCTCTGCATTACTGTATGACAAAAATGACCCATATAACAAGGCAGAAATTGGAGAAATGACCAAACATTGTAAGTGTGGCACTTAGAAATTTACTGGAGAATCACCAGGAATGTGTTATGGAAATGGAAAGGTTACAGTGAATCCATTTCCGCCTCTGCCTCAGTTATTTCAAGAAGTGTTCACTGGGGAAAGTCAATTCAGTAAACACTTTTTGTCAAAGCTGAGGGAGTACAACTCTGTTTGCCATGATCAGCTTTGGTCACAAAGGTTGGTAACCATCTGTAAGAATCCAAGGTCAAATTTCCCATCAACTTCGTGAAAATAAGTGCGCCAAGCAGGCAAGTAGCCATGAGGGGGAGGGGGGCTATTGGTGCTCAACACCCCAAGTTAGAATCTCAGCCCCGCCACACCTAGTATGAGAATATGTTTTATCCACTTTTGAAATAAATACATTGTCGCCACCTTTTTTCTCGTAAGCAATATCTGAAGTCGTTAAAGATGCAATAAATTGAATTTCTTTTGATTTAGTAATTAGTGATAGGAAAACATGGGTAAATTTAGAGCTGGTCCAAAGTGTTTGTTGTAGCTGTAACTGTTGTTGCAAAATTAGCTGCTGACCCTGTCATCAACTGTGGAGTTGAATTAAGGAGTGAGTGACGCTGGGTCAGTTGTTGTTGTTGTTGTGGTGGTGGTGCTGGTGATTGTTGTTGTTGCTGTTGAAAAGTATGTGAAGAATTATTGCTGTAGCTAGAGATTTATGGTCGTAAACGCATCACTACACACGTATATATATGAACAGAGACGGACATTAAATGGTAATTTTATTTCTACTTGTCAGAGAGGATTATTATTCGCAAAAAAGGAAAGAAAATTTTTGAAATTTCCCAAAATATACATTCAGAAAGGATTTTTCAGGTAAGTACCTTCACTGAATAATTTTTCTTACTCTTTGTAAATTTATACTGAAATTATTTTGTGTTTAACTAAAAAAAAAAAAAAAACTTTGAAGAAATTGAAAAAAAAAAAAAAACTTTGAAGAAATTGAAAAAAAAATAATTGCTTCAACTGAAATCTCTTACGAGTTTAATTTTAAAATCCATAAATTTTAAGAAATTGTTACTCTTACTACGATATTCTACCTTAGAATTAATTATTGCGAATATCAGTGGCCAAAAATAATGAATCATTACCGAAAAAGAGAACTGAAAGAACCATTGCTGAATTTCCAATCTGATTCACCTAAAAATGGTAAACAGAAGAGAATTGCAAACAATGTTTCACAGCGCAAGGGAGGTCTTGCAAAGTCCCTGTTACCTTCATTGGATGATTTAGGACAGATCGATTGCCAAACCAGTGCAGCCAGTTCTAGCAAAGTTTGATCCAAAAATTTATAGAAATCAGAGACGTGACTTATTTTTCAAGCACCTTCCAGAGTATTTGAGCGGTTCTAAGCAGGGCTGTTTTCTGCAAGTGCTCCACCCTTATTGCAGCCCCTATTTGTTCCACGAGGTTCTCAAGATGCCAACATAAACGAATGGATGGATGGATGGATGGACGGACGGATAAATGAACGGATAAATAGATAGATAGATAACGTGTGTGTGTGTGTGTATATGTGTGCTTGTCTTTGTATCTGTGTTTGTCACTGAAGCCATCACTTGACAACTGGTGCTGGTTTGTTTACATCCCCATAACTAGGCAGTTTGTCAAAAGACACCGATAAAATCAGTACCAAGTTTGAAAAGAATGTATGCTGGTTGGGGGGGGGTGCAATCTTTTTGACTGAACCCTCCAAAGTGGTGCTCCAGCATGGCCACAGTCTAATGACTGAAACAAATAAAAGATAAAAAAAAACAAAAGATACACTACATCTGAAAAGTAAGGCATGATGGTCATGGCTGGAAAGCTTTCAATGGCTGACCTGGGATTAAACAACATTTCTAGTGCAATCACCACCACCACTACCGCCAACACCACCCACCAACACCATTCCCACAACAACAACAACACTGAGTCAATAATAAGCCTGTATGTGGTTACAGAACGTGCTAGAAATAGCAGCTAAATTTCCCTGAAATCTCAATCTACATGTGGCCTTTAAAGAAAGGAAACAGCACTCATTAAATAATTTAGTCCTAGATAAACATATCCACCCTGCCCCACCCCCCATCCCATGCATAAAGAGAAAATGGGTGATTACAGCTGCAAATCCTTTGATTGTCAGTTTTTTGCACTCAAACGTGAATGACTGGAGGCTAAATAACAACTACAAAATGACTGTACTTGACTGCACCTCCACCCCCACCTATAACATCGTGCACAACCACCACCTCAACAACAACAACAGCAACAACAATCTAATTGCTTTCTCTTCCTCTTCCAATACCACCACTGCCGCCACCACCACAAATATCACCTCTTCCTATTCCACCACCACCACCATCACTGAAATGACACAATTTAGAGCAGCGTTGCTTACCCAAACTATTTTCAACCATTTCAGTGTTTAATACATTCCACTAACTCAACTAGGACAAACAGACAGAAACAAATATCTATGCCACACTCACTCTGACGGTGACTCATCTGAGGCGGACTTCACTGAAATGTGAAAACATGAACCATTGTTTCACTTGTCTCAGTTTTCTTCCATCTCCAATCCCTGATCCACCTCGCTGCCTCCAAGCCTCTCGTTAAAATCCCCCAACACACCCACTTTCTTTTAACTACATCTTATTCTATGTCTTTTAGTTAAATAACACCTTCTGCCTCCCCACCGCCACCCATAATCTGTTTCCCCATCAAATTCCTAAACTATTACACACTTCTTAACTGTTTAACTAATCTTTATATTAATAAAACAGGCAACTAAACTACTTAATTTAATAACACACGATACTTTTAATCAATTAAAATTACAAACTTAATTAGAAGACAAAATGAAGAAAGAAAAATAATCAATGAAGCTTACTTCCCAGCCACATGGTTCCAGGTTTAGTCCCACTGTGTAAAACCTTGGGCAAGTGTCTTCTAATATCATCTCAGGTGACCCAAAACTTGGTGAGTGGGTTTGGTAGATGGAAACTAAAAGAAGCCCATCGTATATCATCATCATCGTTTAATGTCCATTTTCCATGCTGGCATAGGTTGGATGGTTCAACTGGGATCTGGGAAGCGAGGAGTCTGTACCATGCTCCAATCTGATCTGGCAGCTTTTCTACAACTGGATGCCCTTCTTAATGCCAACCACTCTGAGAGTGTAGTGGGTGCTTTTTACATGCCACCAACACAGGAGCCAGTCAGGGCAAGGAGGCTGGCATTGACCATATTCAGATGGTCTTTTTATGTGCCACTGGCAAGGGGATGTCTGTATGTCTGTGTTTGTTCCCCACCCACCATTGCTTGACAACTGATGTTGGTGTGTTTCCATCCCCATAACTTAGCAGTTTGGCAAAAAAAAGTCCTGGGGTCAATTTGTTCAACTATAGGTGGTGCTCCAGCAGGGCCACAGTCAAATGGCTGAAATCAATAAAAGAATAAAAATTGGTGCAGGCTGTGTGGTAAGGAGTTTCCTTCCCAACCCCATGGTCCCAAGTTCAGTCCTACTGTGTGACACCTCAGGTGACCCAAAGCTGATGAGTGGATTTTGATAGGTGGAAACTGAAAGAAGCCCATCAAATATTGGGTTGTCCGAAAAGTTCGTGCCGAGTTTTAAAGGGAAGAAAAAGGTCAATAAATACTTGCCATTACATTTCTAATCAACCAAATATGAACCATTTTGTTGCACAATGCGTCTCCATCTTTCCTTTAACTTGAAAATACCCTCTTCTCAGAATTCAGGTGGTTTCATGGCAAATATTTAAAATCTGTCGACGAGGGACATTTTAAATTCCAGGATGGAAGTCTTCGGGTCTTGTTTACACTTCAGGTGATTCCTACTGAAATCCAGGGACCTGCAAGCTGAGAACATTCTGGATAGTGGTCTCAGGGAGACAATCCCTTATGCTTGACCTTTCTTTTTTGTCTGTCTGTTCGAAAACTAGCCACAAGGCCTTTTCTTCCTCCAATTTGAAAGGAAGTTATGGGCTACCGGCCATTAGGATATGATGAAACATGTGTAAAGCTGTTGGTCTAGGACATAAAACCCTGGGTAACTCTCTGAACCGGCTATATTCTCTAAATATATATTACACCCACACATGATGACCTTCAGAACTACTTCTATCGACTAAATTCCACTTAGAGCAGCCAAAGAAGACCAAAGACTGACATCCTGTGACTGTATCAAACAAGGACGAAAATGGCTAGAAACGTCTGGAAAACAGCGATCTTTCAACATAGGCTACCGAAAAACTGTATTACCCTAACAGTAAGGGTTGTTGCTGCTGCTTTTTGTTTTGTTTCTTTTTCTATTCAATTAATTTCGATTTAAATCAACTGATAAAAAAATAAGTAAAAAAAAATGCACTTTGTCTAAGGGAAATAACCATTATCATAAACGTCCTTTAGGAACAGTTGTTTCCCTTGAAACTTAAAGCCTAAACACACTCTAAAGGTAGAGCAATAAAGTATTCAGCTGAAGCTAAATAAATGTCCTCCACTCATGGAGTGGCCAATCGTTTCACATCCATAAAGTGCCAAGCTTTATAGATGATTTGTCAGACTACTAAATCCACTGACAAAGCTCTGGCTGACCGAGGGCCATAGAAGAAGACACTTGCCCAAGGTGCTACACAGTGGGACTGAACCCAGAACCACGTGATTGAGAGGCAAGTTTCTTAACCACACAACCACAGCAATCAACAGGTGAATGGATCAATTTACTCAAAGGAATGAAAATGGATGTTGTGACGTTCATGCCTTTTCAAGGAGTATTCAGAGAGTAAGTGAACTCGCTGCAACAAGAAATTGAACCTATGCCACTTAGATTAGGTTTATTCAACACCAAACCATTCCATATTTCTTCTCAATGCAAAACACATTTGTTTTTTTAACTTCAAAGAAACAAAGATTTCTTTTTTTTTAATATTTTTTCAGACATTCCTTTTAATTTAAATGTTCTCTCTTTCTCGTATTAAATATTTAGGATGAAAAGTCAATATATTTTATTTACAACAACATTATACAGCAACAACTGTTGATTGTACAGTTAAATTTTGTTTTGTTTTCAGTTTTTTGTTTTTGTTTTGCCGTCATGTCTAGGGAGGCAGAGACACCTCTGGGATCAGAAGGGTTTAGAAAATGAGTGGACAAAGAGGAGAGAACTTCATAGCTGACTGTTTGTGGCAGGTTTAGAATAAAAGTGGTGACAGAAGTTATACAAGATGAATTAAGCTTTATGGAATCAAGGAGTTGTGTTGTGATGTTTTGTGTGTATCTTAAAAGAACAAAGAGAGAGAAGCTTTGGAGGAGAGAGATAGGGAGGGAGGGGAAGAGAGAGAGAGTGTGTGTGTGTGTGTTATGCAAATGAGTTAGGTGCAGGGCAAAAGAAGCAGACAGTCAGCATATTTTGGAGAAGCAATGCTTTTTCCTTTCCTCCAGAGACATTAGAATACAGTTGCATTGTGCCGCTTACAACACTGACACTAGGAACAGTAGTAGTAGCAGCAGCAGCTGAGTCAAAACGGTACAAGATTATGGTGGACTGGCGTTTATCTGAAGGATGTTGGTGTAGAGGTGACTAGAATTGGTTTGGGAAGATTGATTTCAGGTGTGAGACCAGCGTTCTCTATAATGGAATGTGTTCCGGCTTTGTGAAGAAAATGTCCAGAAGTGCTCAGAGCTGAAGTGAATGCCAAGTTTTTCTCCCACCTCAACCAATTTTCTTAGGGAGTCCACATTAATTTAACACAAACCCTTCTCATTGTCCACATGAAAATCTTGATATTGAAATATAAATAATCTAATGCTGTCTGTAAGATAAATCATGCTACAACTTTCAGACATGTTATTCTTCAAATAATGGTTAGAGTAAAACAGACAGCAGACTTTATATTTTCTTCCTCTTTGCTGTGAGCTGATGAGATCATCATCATCATCATCATCAACAACTTATTATATCTGACCATTCTTTCAAGGAATATAATATTCTCACTCTTGTTGCATCATAGAATTAATTACATTTTCAAAAGATCTGAAAAGGAAAAAGAAACAAGTATTAGAAATTCTTTCATTTCAGAAATCTCATTCTTCACCATTTCTCTGCCATTCTACTTTCTACTGTTGTCTTTCTTTACTTCACTTTTCACTGATTACCATTCCTTCTTTTATCCTTTCCCTGTGAATTGCACAACACTTGTCAACACTATACAATAAGCTCATTCTTGTTGTTGTTATTATTATTATTATTATTAAATAGTCTTATTTTTATCAAATGCTCTTTCACTTCACTACTGAGCACAGCTCTGTGTGCCTTGGGTATGTGCTGTGGTTTGTTGTGGCACTCTTATTTCCACTGTATTGAAAGTGCTTCATGGTGGATGTGTGCAGTGCCTAGTGGTTTTCTCTGTACCATAGCACCAGTGGAGTGCCAGGTATGTGGTAAGATAAGGGTCAGGAGGTCAGAGCTCAAAGGGTAAAGATTCAATGAGGGAGAGCTTGACACATCAATGTCTGAGTCTCATGACCCTCATTTTGATGGCTGAGCCTTCTAAAAATAGGAGCCAAATCACTCAAATTACATGCCAACATCTTTAAAAAAAGAAAGAGGAATATATTAGACAAACTGTGTTTGAAAGACGAGATGATCCTGAATAGAATGTCCTTAACTAAAGGTCTGTAGATTCAGGGCTAACTCATGTGAAATCCAGCATCCTCAGATCTAATCTCATCACTTCCTCTATCTTCATTCGCCCGTTCTTTCCTACAAATACACAACAATCTTTTTTTTATTACTCAGCATAAGTTGTCCATCACAGCCTATGTCCATCCATTATGGCCAATCTTTGCTGTCCTCCTCAGCTGCCAGTTTCAATGCATGGATGCGAAGAAGAAATCAGTGACAGAGAAATGAAAGTTTGGTATGGAAGGCTTCATGAGAAAATCAAGCCAG
>JAOPJW010003715.1:37110692-37121427 GCA_027122535.1 Octopus maya
GAGAGAGAGAGAGAGATGATGATATATACAAGAAAGAAGATAAAACTCTCTTTCCATCAGGTAAATGGCCCCTGCTCAATATGGAGGAAAGGGATTGGAAAAAATTCCGTCCGTCCGCTGCATCCTGTGTGAACTATGGACACACAAGAGGTAGAGTGGAATCACAGGTAGATTAACAGGTAAAGTCGTCTTTGTATGTGGTAGATGTGTAGGAACACTAAGAACACATGGAACTTCGATTCTCTCAAATGCCCAGGAAGGTCTCTTGAGGCTGTAGATAGTTATTCTGTTACCTAGGTGACTAAATTAGCAATGGTGGAGGATGCTCTGAAAGTATTGTTTCTAGAAAAAGAATAGGGTGGAGGAAGTTCAGAGAGCTACTACCTCTTTTGGCATCAAAAGGACTCTCTCTCAGAGTGAAAGGTAGACTGTATGATGCTTGTATTCAGGCAGCTATACTCCATAGGCACGCATGGCTGTGTGGTGAAGATGTTTGCTTTCCGACCATGTGGTTTCAAGTTCAGTCCCACTGTACAGCATCTTGGGTTTGCGACTTCTATTGTGGCTCTAGATCAATCAATGCTTTGTGTTAAAGGTTAATGGGACACCTTTCTTCGTATTTGAAAAACGAATATATATACATATATATATATATATATAGAGAGAGAGAGAGAGAGAGAGAAAGTACATGTATATGCATACATACAGAAAGCTACAATCATAGAGTTAAGTTAATGAGGGTAACGTCTACAGTGTCGTCTGACCTGCAAGAAATAACAACTAAAATTCACTCAAGTGTTTTGAAAGAAAGCAGAAAGACATGAGATAGTCGGGTGCTGGCTACACTATCACCGAAATTACAGGAATGTGTTTAATGATAGGTTTATGCAATTGGAGCTAAACAATAATTATCCAGTGAGTTCGGAACATGGTATATGCTGAAGTTCTGATATTTGCAGAGACCTTTGTAACATGGGGGGAGGGGGGAGAGCAAATGATCGAATGAGATTTATGTTCAGTTTCGGTCTTTGCTATATTTTTTGTTTAACCCTGGGTCAATCACGACCAGCACAGCTTTTTGTACTCAGCATGTCCATTGACTAAAATAAGTAAAACGGTCTTATATATATACATATAGATAGATAGATAGACATATGCAAAAGGCTTTCTTTCAGTTTCCATCTGAAATCAACTCACAAGGCTTTAGTTAGCCTGGTGCTATTGTAGAAGACATTTGCCTTAAGTGTTGTGCAGTGGGACTGAACCCAAATCCATTATACAAAAATTGAGGTGAGGAAAAAAAAATTGACCTGGAGATGCCGGGGATTGAACCCGGGGCCTTTCACATGCAAAGCGAACGCTCTACCACTGAGCTACATCCCCGTCACGTCAGATCTGTGAATTTTTAAGCCTCTATTGAATTAAGTTTTTGACGTCGTTCACTTTATGACGACATTGATTTCTCACATCGTTTACAGCTCATTGAAAACTCTTTCATTTTGTCAATGTCGTTTGTTTCTGTTGTGTGTAATGTTTAGTTTTAGTAGACAGGGCGAAGGGGCTCAGTTTTTGAGAGGAAAAGACAGAGACAAAGAGAGACGTGGGGAAACTGTGATCCTGTTGTTATTCAACCCTGAGTTCACTTGTACCTGTCATGGCAATTTTCAAGCTGAAACTGCCTCAATATGGATTCTATCCTTTTTTTTTTTTTTTTTTTTTTTTTTTTTTTTTTTTTAAAGTTTTGAATCAGCCGACACCACTGCATGATGTACTCATGAAACACTCGCCAAATCACCGTCCATAAACTCTAGTGTGCCCCAAGATTCAGCTATGTCCCCCCCGCACTACGATTCCTCCTTGCTGTCACCTTAAATGATGCAGATATAACTTTTCATTCCTTCCTAGCTTTCGTCATTTAACCACTGTCCAGATTTACTAGCGAATTCATTGTACATCATATACAAAATAAAAAATACGCCGCCTGGAGATGCCGGGACCTTTCACATGCGAAAGGAAAACTCCACCACATATTCTAGACGTGCTATGCATACACAATATAAACAAGCCAAAGCAAAATTCATTTTCAATGGAGATGCCGGGGATCGAACCCGGGGCCTTTCACTTGCGAAGCGAACGCTCTACCACTGAGCTACATCCCCTTCACGTCCTACTTACTTTATTTAGAATTGACATCTGTGAATTTCTAGGTCTCTATTGACTTTAGTTTTTCTATAGAGTTCATTCACTGACAGCATTGATTTCTCGTACTGTTAACAGCCCATTGAGAACTCTTTCATTTTGTCAATGTCTGATGTTGCTGTCATGTGTAATATTTTAAAAGTTTTAGTTGAGAGGACGAAGGGCCACAATTTTCGAGAGAGAAATTGACAGAGATAAAGAGAGACGTGGTGGTGGTGGAGAAGAGTGAAGGCGGAGGAGACTAACTTCTGGTGAAGTCTGCTGTTTCTCGAAGGTTATATTTCTGAAGACCAGTTACCAAATCTCTACCTCAGCACATTAAGTCATCAGAGAACATTAAATACAAATAACGAGTCGATAAAGGATACCTTTATGCGGTTGCTCAAGCTGTTTCAAATAGCAACCGACTCTCCTTACACTCTATAGGATGCTTTGGATGATTTAGTCTGGAGTTGTTTTTTTTTACAGGAAAAGAATGGAATGCTCTTGGCTGGAATGTCTTTGAATATGGGTGTGTTCGATCTGAGTTGTTCATGAGCTTAAACAACAATAGATACAACATAAACATACCCCACACACGTAGAACGTGAATAACGAAGATACAAGTAGTTACGTAGATCAACCTGCATAACATTTCCAAAGAATATAGAAGACATCCGAAAAAAAGAAAAAAATGGTGAACTAACGGACTTGTTTTACGGCTCCGGTGAAATGACGGGGTCTTTGGAGTATCGAATAGAATGACTTTTATGTTTCAAGTCTCAAATTGAGCCGAGATCAACTCTGCTTTTTATCCTTTTGAGGTTGATAAAGAAGTAGCGGTTCAGGGCTACGAATCGGTGGAACCGTAACAACGTTGAACCAGATGACTTGCTGTATTTGTTCTGGCTCTTGGCGTTCTGCGTTCAAATCCCTTTATGATCTATTTGGGTGTTAAGAATAAATCGTCGCCCGGTTTAACAACATCGTCTGTTGGGGGTCGTCAATGTCTTTAGCGGAGTCCACCCAGTTTAAGGTCTCCTGTTTAAGGACATCTTCACTCCCTCTCATGAATCCCAGAGATCCTACCTACACACCTAATTAAAATGTGAAAAAAACAACAAAGAACCAACCAAAAACAACCCATTTGGTCAACGGATAAGCTTTTGTCAAGCCTTCCTGCCTCTGTGTAGGGAAATGGCGTTGTAGAGATCCTTTCGTAGTCAGATTTTATTCCAAACATAATTTACAAATGATTTTAGAACTTCAAGAAATCTACGAAGCTAGAAACAATATTACCGTTTATAAACTATTTGGGGTTAGTGTGGTTCCCACCGGAGTTGGTATGGCATCAACTTTATAGATACCTTTATACACAAACTAACAGATGTTCGGTCGAACTGAAAAATTGTTTAGAATTTTAAGAAACAAAACAAACAATAACTTCTTGCTGAAGTCTGCAAAAAGCCGGCGAAAATATAAGGGAAAAGATTAAAAGTGCTCAAATGTTGTAAATTTATTGTAGTATTGGAATATGAAATAAAGAACTGTACGAATAAGGAATTGAAAATGGTTTTATGGCATTTAAGTGCAACACCAACAGGTATAACTACAGTTTAGTGCCCCCACTCGACATTTTCTCATAGTTTTTTGAATAATTCTTATGAATATTTTCAGTGATATATTTTCGAAAGTGTAAATTACAATTATGTTAACGAAATTTAAAAAAAAAAAATTCTTAGAAAGAAAAGAAATCAATACTTTTTAACCATTCAGAAACTTGCTCGTGATCGTTGCCTAATAGTTTCGAATGTTTGTATATGGTTAGCAATTATAGGAGGAGGGAATTAATCGATTCCATCGATCGCAATTCTTCACTGGCATTGTATTTTATCGACGCTGAAACATGAAAGGCAAAGTTAAACTCGACCGGTTTTGAACTCAGAACATAAAGTGTTGGATGAAATATCGCCATGCATACGATTCTGGCAGTCGCCGCCTTCAGGTTATTAGCATAATATCGTAATTATATGATTATAACCTGGGCTACGTAAAAACAAGGCAGAATGAAATCCCCCAATGAAACTATTACTCAGTGCCGTCTTAGAGTATGGATACACTGGACAGTTGCCCAGGGAGCTCATGGGACTGGGGACCCAATTCTGATCTGTGCATGCTGTGGTTTGCTTAAAAAATAAGTGCTATAGAGCCCAGTTTAGTAATCTAAAAGAATGTAACTAAAATAAAACACTTTGGAGATGCCGGGGATCGAACCCGGGGCCTTTCACATGCAAAGCGAACGCTCTACCACTGAGCCACATCCCCGTCATCTACAGAAACCTAATATCAGTAGTATCAAAAATCTGACAACGAATTGATTCTCTTTTCTTTTTTATATACTTATTTGAATAATATCAGGGAATCAATATATTACTATCGATATGTGACAAATTTTATTAAACAGAAGGTGGAAGGCTAGAGAGAGAGAGAGAGAGAGAAGAGGTGAGTGTGATATAACAGTCGTTGCTCTCCCCAGCCTTTTGTTTAGTCCTAAACACATGCTGTTTATATTAGTTTGACTCACTAGCGTAGCTAGAGTGGGGCTGTCCACCCCGGGTGGCACTTTTATGGGGGTCTGCTGTAAGTTATAAACCTGTATAGGTTGTATTGAAATCAAATAATAGTGGTTTTAGCGACGGGATAAGGACACTTCAACAATCAGTCACTGTGCAATATGTATTTTTGTAGGGGCTCAAGGGCAGAAAAACTGAAGGGCCGCACATATTCTAGCTACACCAGTAGTCTTTGCGGTGTCTTCCACATCTTGATTGTTGTTTTCACTACATTTCGGCTGTTGTTCGTTCCAGCTTTCTTCGGGTGTCTTGCGTCGAACGCGGTTGTTGTATCGGAATTTCAAACCTAAATCTTTATTTGATTCGTGCGGGTTCACTATTCTCATTCTGCGTTTCGTGACACTTTTTGCTTCAGTTGAGAAAGCATTTTTTTTCAATTGCTAGTGTACTCCTCGGAGCTGCGAATCACATTTGAAATTAATTACTTAACGATGGTCGCTCTCGTCGGTCCGAAGGAGAGAACTTAGTTAAAGAGAGTAACAAAGAAAGAAAAAAATCACTTAATATGACAATAGATAATTATAGAATATATGAGTTTATACGCAATTCCACATTCACTAAATATATGAAAGTCTAGGATACATTTTAAAAAAAAATTACGTTATGGAGATGCCGGGGATCGAACCCGGGGCCTTTCACATGCAAAGCGAACGCTCTACCACTGAGCTACATCCCCATCTACATGAAATGAGAGCTGCATTGAAAGGAAATAATAATAAAAAAAAATAGTACTTCGAAATAGATTTAGAAATTACGAGCACCAAATATAACGAAAAGAAATAGCAGCTGTTAACCAGTTTTTGTATTGTAATCGATCGAATAGAGCGTTTCTTGTTCCTTTGACCTCGAATTAAAATTCTTTGCTGCAGTTATATCCACGATTTAATGTCCAACTCATTTCCTGTTTTCAATTTTTCTTATGATCATTGTTGTACGGATTAGGAGAGAATATAACACGATCAAAGATTTCCAGGATTCATTTGCTGTATCTTTGAGCCTAGAATCCGAAGTTTGTGGACGTGGCAGAAAGAGAAGACTTCAATCGCTAATACCTTTTTTAACTAACGGATTTCTTTTTCTTGATAAATGAATGTATTTTGCATTTTTTAAGGTTTTTGAAGGGAAACCCAATCTGGAAGTGAGCTTTGTTATCAGTACCGGCGAATTAGGGATAAAGATAATCTAATCTTTATAATGTTGAGTGACGTATAAAATTAAAGATTACGCCCTGGGTGATTGTGACATGTTTTAAGTCTTAGAAAGCAGTGATACATTGGAGCAAGTGGGAGTTTTTCGTCCCTTTTTATATCAACTTGCTTGTTTGTTTTAATCTCAGTAGCTTTCTTTATTCGTTTCGTCCGCTTGAATATGGAGAGTAAGGAGTTATTCCAGACTTATGAATATGCTATGATTGTTGACTCTAACTCCATTTTCTGATCACATTTAAATCACGAGTTTATCATGCGTGCAGACCCCATTTTAGTCAATCAAAATTCATTCCTCACATAATAAGTTCTAGAATTTTTTCTTAGCGATGGACGGCTTTATAAACTGACACTTTCAGCACGAAAAGCCAAAGGGAATTGGTTCTCCGTTCATTGCGGTTTTCGGTGAATTCCTCTCAAAGCTATGTATAAGTTGATCACTTGTAATTTTGATGACGAGCTTGGCACAAAATATCATACGATCTAATTTCTAACCTCTGTTCTCAACTATTGCTACTGAATCTTTCTCATGTAAGTGCTTGGTCTCTCGAGGCCCAGGTTTCTTATCCCTTCACGAATTTTCTTTGTTATATCTGTTTATCATTTAACATAACTTAAGTTGCGACCACGTTCTCTTTTCCTGAACAGTATTCTATTATATTTCATATGAGAAGTCGAGAGAGCTGAAAGCTACAGTCTCCAGCAACACACTTTAGCATTGTTAATAACAGATTTAGGTCGACTTTAAAATAAGAAAACTATTGAAAGCTGATCTGTGAACAGGTTTTCATTTTTGTGTTAAGAGGCAACGTTGCAATTTTTTCCGCCTGATTTCACTGTTTACAAAGATCTGTAGAGCCTAGAAGTGAATTGTTTAATATCCTTCGACTCTCGTGAAGAGAAGAAGCAAACTGGTTGTCTATTTTCTATGAGGACTGAATCATACAAAGCCCCGGAGTAAGCCATGAAGCAGACATTGGAGAAGATAACGAAGGGGTATCGTACAGTTTCTGGATTGCTTGAAAACCGGGAAAACGCTGATAAACAATGGTGTTGCAATTTCAACAGAGCCTTATTTTGAATCCATTTCCATTAATACACAATTAACACAATGAAATAGTCAAGATCCATGGATTCTCCTGACAGAAATCCCAAAAGAGGATGCAACCTGTCAGGGTCGGACAACAGTTTGCATTCTCTAAAAATGTGAGCTAAGAATAATTAACTCGGTCAAATTGAATTAATTTCTTTTTAAAATGGAGTAAGAGCTCTTATCTCTTGGGCAGTTTTCAGGAAGAGTTTGGAAAATTTCAGTATGGATTCCTTTATACTCACACACATACATATATGGTGTTGGTGCGTTTATGTCCGTGTAACTAAGCAATTCGGCAAAACAGACCAAAAGAAAAAGTATCAGGCTGGAGAAAAAAAAAAAAAAAAGCACTGAGGTGGATTCGTGCGACTAAAATTCTTCAAGACGTTGCACCAGCATGGCCGCAATCTAATGACTGAAACATCTAAAAGATAAAATACATACACTTCAGTCTACCAAGTTCACTCATAAGGCATTTGTCGACCCGAGGTTATAGAAGACGTCCAAAAGTGCTGCGGATCGGGACTGAACACGAAACCGTGGTTATAAAACAAGTGTCTTAGCTATATAGCCATGCCAGTTCCCGGGATAAAGTTCATTCCCCATTTGCACGCAAATGCAAAAAAAAAAAATACCCCTATGGAGATGCCGGGGATCGAACCCGGGGCCTTTCACATGCAAAGCGAACGCTCTACCACTGAGCCACATCCCCATCACATTTAAGTGTTTCTAATTAGCAAGTTTATTCGAAATCTTTATACTTGCCAAGTTTAGGTAACATTGATATTCGTTAAACTAAAATTACTGACTGCTTTATGTTGTTTTATTCATATAAATTTTCTGAAATTTCCATAAATAATTCGAGAAATATTTGTTGTTACGCTTACTCTTGGCAGTTGCGATTATTATCGATATATATATGTGTCTATATATAGAATTTCCATTGTATTTCTTTTATAATTCAATAACTTCACCCACTTGACTCTCTTTTATACACGTAAACAGATCCACGTGTATTAAGAGGTGTTTCATGCTTTTCTCTTAGCTTCTACTGTCGAGTCGAAGCGTTACTTGTGGAGCTTGTGGTGGGGATATAAGCTGAATGGCCAAAATATACCCTACAAAATTGTGATTTCTTCGGAGGTACATCTGCATAAAAAACGAAGCGACTGACCACAGCTACACGTATTCAAACACACACACACAAGATCGTACAAGAAACACGCTTTTCGTGGTTATTATTAACTTGGTGTTTATTTTGGTAGATTTAAGTGCAAAGCAGTATAATCATTTGATTATACCGCAGCAAAAGCGTCAGAAAACAATAGCCATTTGGTTTATATTCCAATTCGCTATGATCTGAGTTCAAATTCCACCAAACTCAAATTTGGTGACCGGGGTGGCGGGCGCTAAACTAGATCTTAAAAGTTATGAGGGAAAAAAACGAAACTTTCCGACAGTCCTCTCCCCACCTCTTCGGAAAACATTTTCCCCACTAACTTCTTTATAATTGTAGTCTATGCTGTTTGAAAGGTGTTTCTGTAAAATTTCAATGAAAGATATTCATCTTATTTAAAATTATTAAGGAATAAAACGGATCGTGTGAATTTTCCTAAATCCTCTCCCTACCCCTTCGGAAAACATTTTCCCCAGAAATTTCTTTATAATCGTAATTTGTGCCATTTGAACGGTATTTCTATAAAATTTCATCAATATATATCCATTTTCCTGAAAGTTATGAGAGAAAAATCGGATCTTGTGAATTTTCCGAAAGTCCTCTCCTCCACCCCACCCTGCTAGTTTGCGCAAATTTTTGTTTTCATCTTCGTTTTCTACAAATGTTTTTACACTTGTACAGTTTTTTTTTGTTCTTGTTTTCGTAACCGGGGTTTAAACTGTATATTGCACCAAATTTCTACAATTAAAAATATTAGATATCGTCTTAAAAACCCTATGTGCGCACATTTTCTTCTTTTGTGCGCGCGCACTAGCGCACTGCTTAGGGAGAACATTTGTGGTCAAGAAAAAGGTGTAAAGGTTACATCTTATATAAATGCTATTCTCACATTCTACAGAGAATAACAAACAAAACAACCTCATAGGACGCCCTATAATCTTAAAACAAGGACGAAGTAGGAGAACATTTATCATGGGTCAGCTCCTAGGGTACCATTAATGGAGCCCACCCTATTGCAAGCATTAAGGCAAAGTCCCCGGTTTCCCTTCCACCAATCTCCGAAGCCTTGCAATGGGTTAAGTCAGTGCCCTGAAAAAGAAATGGAGATTTCATGTGCAGCGGTTTCGTTCCGCTGCCGCCCCAATTGCTGTTTGCCGCCTTCCACAACTTCCTTTGCGAAACAATAACACAATGTCCTGCGTACTTTTAACTACGGGATGTTTTTCTTTTGCGTTAAAACTCGTTAATTGGTCGCATTTTTGGTGGAATTTGAATGCTGAATTATTTCAACTCGTGATTCATATCAACTATAAATGCTCTTACTGTTTTGTTAAAATTAAAATATAACGACTAAAATATACTTGAGAGTCCTAACTAATTAAATGTGTTAGTGTCGCACATTTCTAGTTTGTTTCCCATGTGCTGAAAAAAGCATATCGCTTGTTATTTCGTCACCTGGAACCTGAGGTTTATATATATAAAATCCTATTCCTTTAGAATATATTACTTTTTCATTTACCAAACATACGTTTCACTTTTAAAACATTTTCATATATAAAACATTCGAGTAACGACAAAAGGAAAACAAAAAGAAAAAAACTTGATAACTCTGTAAACTTTTAAGTTGCTAAAACATATTTTAGCCAATTTAAAAACGAAATAATTTAAAGTTCCAGATTTTATATAAACTTCTTGTGTTGTGGATGTTGTTTCTTACAACAAAGTTCGTTCTGTTAAACGTGGGAGATAAAAGTATTAAAGAAGCTTAACAGAACACCAACTTTTTAAAGTGATAATTGCTTTTAACCTGCACTAAAACAATGCAGTGATAACAAATATAAACTAGACAGATCTAGTATTTACTTTCAGTCGATTATATTTAAGATCTCTATAGATAAATAGATAGGCATTACAATAAAGGAAGGCTTTCTCTCACGTCATTTTTTCTTATCTGTCCGCTTTACTTTATCGTCTGATCAAGTTCTAGTATCTCATTCCACCACTATATAAGGTGATCGCTGACTTTTAGCTACGCCCTGCCTTTAATCCCTAACGTTTGCTATATAGCTATGATTTTTATTTACATGTGCGTATCTATCTATATATTATACACCCATTTACATCTATGCGTGTATAAGGATGCACCCATGTATCTATCTATCTATCTATCTATCTATCTATCTATCTATCTATCTATCAACCTACCTACCTACATACATGCATGCATACATACATACAATTTCTTATAGTATTTATTTTATCTGAAAAAATGTTTACTTCAGATTATAATTAAAAATAGTATTCGTAAAACAAGAAAATTTGTGGTGATATATACAAATGAATTTTTTTAAATATAATTATCTGTAATTTCTTTTCTAATTATGATTCTCTTTAATTGATTCTTTTCTTTTTTATAAACGAATCTCGACAGAGTTATGGAATTGCTGTC
>JAOPJW010003715.1:37129945-37141855 GCA_027122535.1 Octopus maya
TTATGAAATACAATAATGTAATATGGCGGACAAAGTTGAACTAAATGGGCAAAATTATGATTTAGTGATTTTGCCCCTGATTTTGTTTCCTCATAACTTTTTGGAAAATACAGTTTTTTTTTTTAATGGAAATTTGTAGAAGTACAGTTTTGAAGATTTAAATTATGATTATATTGTTAACATTGATTTTTTTGTTTCGTTTTCCACACCATCCCCCCCCCGCCTCTCAGACGCGTCATTCTTTTCGACATTATTTTCTCAACTGTCTAAAAAGCATGTTTTTAAACCACATTTTACAGAAATACGTTTTCTAGTGTGTACATTATGTATTGTTGGTGTTTCAAATGTAAATCTAGGTGGGGGGGATAAATTCTTTTTTAAATCTCAATTTACGAGAAAAAGGGGTGACGATATCAGGGGTGGGGTGAAAATAATCTCCAACTCTTCTTCCAAATGGGGGAATTTAAAAAAAAAAAGAAATCAATCGATTTAATCGTAACTATAACGTTTTTCTGCAAAATTTTACTGAAATATGTTTTTTTGTTTTGTTTTGGAAAGTTATGAGACAACAAATTCAGGAGAGGTGAGGGACACCAAACTGTAGTTATCTAACGTTCAAACTGCATTGATTGAAAATGAGAGATACAGAAATAATCGTTAATAATCGGCAAAATCGTCTGCGATCGATACTAAAGGCAATAATTGTAAAATACGCTTGATTCATATTTGAACTTTTCCTTTTTTTATTTCTGCCGGCAGACGACAGGAAGGGAAAGACCTGGAAACCAAGCGGATCACTCTTCCTCTCTTATATACACGCATAGTTGTTTTACAGACAACACATAATTAATTACACATACAAAGAAGAGTAATTAGTATTTGTTTTTCACATTTAATTGATACAGTTTGCTTCACTTTGTCCGCCATATTATCTTTTATCCTTTGTTTCAGTCGTTCGACTGTGGCCATGCTGGGGTACCGCCTTGAAATGTTTTAATCCTAGAAATCGATACCAATACCTACGTCTACAGCTTGCTTCTTATTCTCTGCGTCTCTTTTGCCGCACCTCTAAGTTACAGGGACGCATACAAACCAACACCAGTTGTCAAGCAGCGGCAGTGGTGTGAATGGGACGGGCTTCTTTCAGTTTCCGTCTACCAAATCCATTCACAAGGCTTTGGTCCGTCCGAGGCTATAGCAGAAGACACTTGCCCAAGGTGCCACGCTGTAGGACTGAACCCAGAGCCATGTGGTTGAGAAGCAAGCTTCTTACCACACAGCCACACCTGCGCCTATAAGGTTTTTTTTACATGCGCACACATATAAATGGATTGGTTACGGTTGGAACGCCTCCTATCATAAAACTATTCCGTCAGGATTGACACAGAGTTTAAACAATAACAATGAGAGAGAGAGAGAGAGAGAGAAGGGGGAAGGAGAGAAAGAAAGTGAGAGAGAGAGAGAGAGAGAGAGAGAGAGAGAGAGAGAGAGAGAGAGCCATGCTGTTTAAAGTTCAAAATGTTCTTCTCTTCGCCTCCAACGTAAACAGCAACAACAATACTCACCCATCCTACGAAGCTATAAAAAAAAAGAAGAAATCGCAAAAAGAAAATAAAAGAAAGGAAAAAAGAAATGAATAACAAAGAGAATTTCGAAGCAAAAATATCATAAAATTCCAAGAATTTCAAAAGGAAAGTCAGTGCACACGCCTTGTGTTCTTGTCTTGTTTTGTTTCTCCAGTCTTCTCTCTCTTTTTTTCTTTGGCGGTGATGGTGATCACGTGATGGTTTTAGAGGTGGATCCCCGTCGTTCGAAAGCGAGGTGTTCAGCTGTCCATCAACTGACTTATTTGTTCTTTGTACGATGTTTAATATTAAGGGCAAGAAAGGCGCCGAGCTAATACAACCTCTAGAATAACCGGGCCCACGTGTTTCGTGCATCTTTATACGTTCTGAGTTGAAATTCCGCCGAGGTTGAATTCGCTCTTCGTTCTCTCGAGGTTGATGAATTAAATAAGTAGCAAATGAGCCCTGGGGGTCGATGTAATCATCTTACTCCCTGCTCCCAAATTGCTGGCCTTGTGCCAAAATTTGAAATTAATATTAATGAGAACAGTATTGCAACCAAAGAAGGACTTTGACTTTACGCCTGTTGTTTGACGAGTTTCATATTTCGCTTCTCACCCAGCCGAAAAGATTCGTGATGAATAACAGACATCCAGACACAGGATTTGTTTGTATTTATAAAGTACGAATGGTGCATCCCGTCATTGACGGGTAATTTTCAAAATAGAATACCTTGGGTGAACTTTCAGAATAACACACCCACATAAGTTGGATTTTCTCCCAAGCTAACTCTCATTCGATTGCTACTCAATGCTTTTCAAATGTTTTGAAACAAAAAGCATGACTACAAGTGATATTAGCTCAGGACAAATACCGTGGTGAATTCACCTTTTCGCAATGTATCTACAATTAACAATGATACGTAGATGGCTATCTTCATCTAATATTTCTTGTTGCTTATAACAGATACGTGTGTGTGTGTGTGTGTGTGTGTGTATGCAAAATCATATTACTAATGGTTAATATATTTATTATTATTTCTGTCAATTATCCATGTGTTAATTAGAATTTTACCAGCAACAGAATCGCAATGAACAGAATAACGACGAAGCCTCAGTAGCCATTCGTAGGCCAGCACGTGTATAACTGTTGTAGATATCATCTGTTGCCCGTCAGTTTAGTCATCCAGCTGACAATGCCCCGGCTACATTACACAATAACAGCAGACGTAAATAATTAGTTACAAACTACAAGCTGTTGAGCAAGATTTACAACATGGCTACTGGGCCAGTCGCCATGTTGCTTGGGCATGTTCAGCAATAGTATTGAGCAGCCACAACCTAAAACGTGATTCTTGAATGAAGGAAACATCAATGTTATAAAAAGAAAGTTAAATTTTGTTCCAACCTCTTCAAGCATTTCATTAAACGATATCATATATGACACATTATATGATGTTAGTGGTGGGTATTGGTTGTCGTTTTTTTTCCAGTCATAATTAGAGCAACAAAGCATCGTATTGTATATAGACATGATCGCATTATATGTATTAATAATAAACACGTTCTCAGCGATGTGGTTATGATTACAAATAATAAACGCATTCATTGTTGTTGTGAATTTAGGACAATGTTACGACGTGGTTATGAATGAAAACAAATCTAATTCCCCAACTTCGCCATTAACGTGTCTTCCTTTCATGTTTTTAGACGTTATAGTGTAGTTGAAGAAAGATTTGGCTGTTATTTCTAGTAGGTCAATAGACCACGTAAAGGTTTTGATTTCGTCGTCTTTGCTGGTTTTTATGACAGTTTCGACTGACGATATGGTGGCAGTGAATCGCTTCAGTTAAAATTATGTAATGCCGTACGATCGTTTCACGCAACTCCATTTAATTGAACAATGCAGCAATTACATCAATTTAAATGCAGAGCAATCCTCAGCTGCACAAAGACATAGAATTTAATTGAATTAAAACAGATAGACAGTATAATTTTGCCTAAAATCTCCAAGAAGTTAAAGAGATAGACAAAGAACATTGTTGCCTTTCCTTCCACTTAGAAGCTACTAAGTTATCAGGAAGAAAGACCTTCTTTGTCTATATCCTTAACTTCTTGGAGATTTTAGGCAAAACATATATAAATATATATAATGCAAATTTAACCACTGTAGTATAAAATAATCTGCAAATCAAGAAAAAAAAGCTTGGAATATAAAAATTGATCTTTATTTTACTGGAAATATTGAAAAAAGTATTGATGTATTACTTATGAACAGGCTGTGTGGCAAGAAGCTTGCTTTCCAACCACATGGCTCCGGGTTCAGTCACTATTTAGGTGTCTTCCACTATGGCTTTGGGCCAACCAAAGCCTTGTGTGGATTTGGTAGGCAGAAACTAAAACTACAGACCGAACTCAAGGACAAGCAAAATCCTTAAAGTAATGAAACGATGCCGTATATGAATATCTATGTATGAATTAAGAATAAAAGTAAAGACTATTCTAGAACGTTGAAACTCCGTGGATCCTGTTTGTGATAATGGTTTCAAATGTTGGCACAAGGCTAACAATTTCGATGTCGAAGTAAGGTGACCCCAGTACCCAAATGGTTCCTATTTTATCGACCTTCGAATGGATGAAAGGCGAAGTCGATCTCAGCAGAAATTGAACTCTGAACGCAAAAACGGACGAAATGCCGCTAAGCACTGTGCCTCGTGTGCAAACGATTCTGCCCGTTCGCCACCCTGTTTGTAATGATGATTTCTCTTCGTAAAATCTTTTAACGTCTCTGACTAGCTTATCTTGCTCATTTTATTCTATTTTCATTTACGGTGATTAGCATATTGACCCCCTAAAGAGATAGTGGGCTCGGTTCGTTTATGTTACATTTCTTTTTCTTGCTTTGACACTTGGTTGTTAGCAAAATACCAGGTTCACACGGGGGACGAAGGGAAGGGAAACAAGCAGACTGATTGGCTGGTTAGGGTTAAAATAAATAATTTCCAACAAACAGGAAGAGATATTTATCTAAAACAAGCAAGTAAATAAATAAATAAATAAATAAATAACTATGAAAATAAAAACGAAAAACTATTTAAAACAAAACAAATCAACAGTGAGCCGCGCGTGGTTAACGGCGGGGAGCTGGGACCGGCAGACGAAAGCATGAAAGCGTAAAGCTTGTTTGCTTGGAGTACGGCAGATGAGAAAGAAGCAATTAGAGTCTCCATTATAACAAAGCGTTCCTTTACAAGGTTGGTAGGAAACAAATGTATATACAGACAAATACTTTTTATATATATACACACACACACATTTCCTCTGCCGGTCAACTTGTCAAACATGGAAGTTGTTTGTGGTTTTACTTAATATTGTCACGTGACTTTAAAGTAAATTTTTCAGCGGACAAAATTATCAAGTCTGTTAGTTCAGGCTTCTTTCGTCGTCGTTTTTTTTTCTTCATTTTCATTACACTGCGTTCCCCAACCCCCCCTTTCGATTGTTACTAATCAGGGGTGAATCTCCTTTCAAAAACAAAAAAATCTGTAAAATGTTCTTGCACTCGTCTGTCCCTTATGTGGTTTGTAGATCTAAAAACTATTTGTCTTTAAAAGCGATGGTTGGGGTGGGGGACAGACATATATTTATATATATACATATATACAACGGGCTTCTTTCAGTTTCCGTCTACCAAATCCACTCACAAGGCTTCGATTGGCCCGAGGCTTATAGTAGAAGACACTTGCCAAGGTGCCACGCAGTAGGACTGAACCTAGAACCATGTGGTTGGGAAGCAATATTCTAACCACACAGCCACGCCTGCACCTATTAACCTTGATTTCAGCCATAATCGTTCAGTCCTTTGTATTTTTCGGGAATTTACTTTTTATTGCTGTTTATCCATCAGTGGTAACATTGCTGGATTTCTGAGGACTTCCTCCTCTTCTGTTAACCACTTCCGTTTCCATAAACGATAGTCCCCAGTGTAAGAAGTGATGTGGGTTCAACACCAACCATTCTGTTTCTACCACTGAAACCTACTCCTCTCCCCCACCCCACGGAAAGATCAGTCACTTCATTAAGTCGTTTCTAGCGAGATCCGATCTACTTCGAGGAATTCAAGATTTTACAAATAAACAAGAAAAATGTGTATGTACATTAAATTTTATTTTATAATTAAAATCTAAAATATATGAAAACGAAAGAAATTCTAAAATGATCATAATTGGTTAATATTCATCTTGAAAAACATTAAAAATGACAGTTCGTTTTCTATCTCTTTTGCTGTCAGTTAAATAGCTTTGAAAGTAAAAATAACAATTGATTATCAGAAGGTAATTGTGTGGATGAGAAAATAAGGAATATCGAAGAGAAGTTGGTATTTAATATAAAGCAATTTCAGTTGCTGACGTCTTGGCTATTTCTTTGGCGTGATTGACAACATCGGGTAAGTTTGGCGATGTCGAATCCCTTGGCTGCACTTGGACGTTGTTGGACGTTCTGGAAGTCATTATTGTCGAAGTGACTGTCGTTGGAGTGGTTATACAGGTCGATGGAAGAGCAGCCGGAGGCAAAGAGGACAAATGGCCGGCATCGAATGTTGCTGTTATAAACGCTTCGTATTCAACGGTCCCCATTTTGAAATGCAGACGATCGTGTGCTAACTTCATAATACGCCCCTGAAGGGTGCCATCACTCAAGGTATCAATAATGGATTCTGGGATTATCGCATAGACCACAGCAGTTATATAGTCGATCGTCCATTGGCATAAATTTGCATAATCGATTAACTCGAGAATCAGGCCATTGGTGAAGTTTTCCACGCCAATGCGGTGAAGATTTTGCTCATTAAGACTTTGTTTGCAGAGCCTACTTGAAAATGTAAAAATACCGGCGTAGCGAAATATTATGGAAGTAGGCGGCGGTTGGATCTTCTCGTAATCAAATGTGGAGTCTGTTTTGTCAAAGAATTCGTTCAAAAGCCGTAAATATTCGGGAGTCCCCACTGAAAGTTGAGATCTCTTTAATACCACGTCTAAAATACGATATTGGATGTTGGCTGGTTTTATACAGACTTGAACTGAATCGGGGGCCAACTGACGGATTACTCCAACCAAATGCTCAAATGTCCATTTATTGATGTTAGAATAATCATACAGTTCCAACACCAGACCATTTACATACCAATGCGCTTCAATTCGTCGTAAATCTCCAGACTCTAGTTTTGCATTGCTGATGTCAGCCGACAGACAATATAATCCAGGATATCTAGAAACAACGAAAGAATAAAAGATAGAATTAATTGACAGAAGTTAAAACAATTATTTTTTTAATTTTTTACAAATTTTATTTATTTCTCACAGCATCTGAACATTGTCTTTCATTACAGTCATTTCCAGTCGACTGTTTCAATGAATTTCCAACGATGAAAGTAACAAGGGCGATACCGTAAATAATGTAGAACAAATATAACAAAGGAGTCTGTTCGCAAAGCCCAGGTTTGTCGAGGACATTAATGAAAGCTACACGCAGAAGATTCTACTGTTTCCACCAACCAAATTTCACTCAGAAAACATCGTCGATCGAACCGCAAGGAGTCACTTTTCCCCCAAGATGCCGTAGAGTGCGATCAAATGCGAAGCTAACTATTTAACAACAAAACTATCAAAATTCATCTCTTCCCACCACCACCACCACCACCACCCTGCAACCACTTCATTTTTTTTTTTTTCTCAGCGGACACTATTGATCAATCTACACTAATCGAAAATGGCAGATTGGAGCTTGCCTGCTGCATATAATCCAGAAACCTGAAATACAAGAAGTTGGAATATAAAAAAAAAAGAAAAAGAAAAAAGACTGATTCAACCGCAAAACTATATTTTCATTTATTTGATAGAAACGGAAATACTCCAATGTAACATATTCACTGCCGTTGGTAAAAACACTTCTAACACGAACCAGTGAGGAAGTATCTAGGTAGGTTTTAGTCTTCTGTAATAAATTCTATTTACATCTAGTCTGTATTACAGGGTTATTAAATCGACTCGAGTACTTCTTCTCTGGTAGTTTATTTTCCGTCTTCTGAAGAAGGAAAACCAAAGTGACCTCGGCAGGATTCGAACTCAGAACGTAAAAAGTTGTAACTGAAAAAAAAAACTTATTATTGTAGATATTTTGTCCTAAATTCTAACGATTCAGTCAATCGCTTGATCTGTTAAAAATACCAGTTAAATCTGTTCCTAGCATCTTACTAAAAGATACAAACATACTCGTAAACCATTTTGATAATAAATTGAATAAAGTACGAGAGGATCACGCAGAAGATATTCTATCAAGGGCCCCGGCCCCAGGGCTGTTAGGGCCTTTTTAAATTTTCACAATGGTTAAAATCTACAAATAATGTGCTTATTACATTTTCTTATCCTTTTTATTTTGAAAACCCTAAGCACAGAACAATGACACTCCTCTACAACGAGAACGCAATGTCCTTGGTGACTGCTCGAGTTGTTGGTGCCTTCTTCTGGTACCTTCATCGATAACGACCGTACAGATTCCTCTTTAATCTTCGTTACGAACGAAGAATCGACATTGACACTATCTGCTCCTAGTAAAACTATTGCATTAGAATAATCTATGTAAAAACAATCTTACGACGTAGAAGGTTACCTGGGTTATTCTAATCAAATATAATAGAATGAAGCATAGACATGAGAGAGAGAGAGAGAGAGAGAGAGAGAGATCGACAGAAAACAAAAGAGAAAGAGAAAAATGTAGAAAAGATTTATATTTTAATCCTTTTGTTTCCATTGTATCTGGCAGAAATGAATTCCTAGCTCGAGGCGATAGCTGTGAGCTATTCGATATAAAGCTATAAAATTATCTTCAGAACAGTAGTCAGCCATCTTTAAAACTTATTTAAGTTTCAAATTGAATTGAATAACTTGAATAGAAATTGAGACGTTCCTCCACCCACTGCTTATATCCACAATTGTTCTTCTTTCAAAATTAACATTTAGTCTGTCTTTCTTGATATTTCACGTAAGTCTTTACATTAATTTCGAGAAACAGAAGCTTCAATATCATTAACAAAGAAAAGTTGCATCTATACGTCTACCAAAGAGGCAAAAAAAAAAAAAAACCCTTTGCATTCGGATTGAGCATAAAATCATTTAAGATTCCTGCACTGTTGTTGTCAAACCAATGTACAAATTGAGACAAATCGGGGCCCTTTTCCCATCTAAAGCTTGATGAAACATTCTTCTGTGCTAGCCAGACCATCATCATCATCATCATCTACCTCATCTGATAAAGGAAAAATCAGAAAAAAAAAAAAACTTTGCTGTATAAATCTGGAATAAGAGATTCTTTTCTTTGAAAAAAAAGGTCTATTATTATTAGAATGCTGCCCTAGACTTTTGCAACCATAGATCATCGTGCCCAAAGCCATGCAGTGTTCACCTGTCCCATCGCCATCACTACTATTTCTGCCTGCTGAACCCTACGCAGTGCCTTCTTAAAAAGCATAGACACACTGGGGTCTTCACAACTCAAGGAGTCTAATGCTAATCTATATATGATGCTATCGTTACGTAAGGGCTCCGGTACATTGCTTTGCTGATAGTAGGGGGACAATATTGTAAAGAGGCTCCTGGTGCTGTATTAATTCTTGTTACTGCTCATGAGTAGATCGTGTATATCATCATCATTTTAACGTCCACGTTTCCAAGCTTTCACGGGTCGGACGGAATCGATCGAGGCAGATTTTTTCGGACCGGACGCCTTTTTTGTCGTATATATTTCAATTTACAAGATAATCAAACTTGTGAAAAGATTTAATCAGATGTCTGTAAATTTATTTATTGTTACATACGATGCCGGGATAGAGGAATTATAATCTCGTACTTATGATTCGATTTTGATGAGGTTTTAAAATTTAAATAAGAATACATTAGAACGGGTTCTCTAAGAAGGGTTAGTATTTAAAAAAAATCTACTGCTTCTTGAAATCCTTTCCAGACATTCACTCTTATCAACAGGCAGACGTTCCAGCTTCACCAACTACAATGGCCTCTGCAGAAATCAGTACCTGTCCACAAAGTATATGAGCCCTGACTTTCTACTTCAGACGAATAAAAAGAAAACGTCATTGAAGTAGATGCTTTATCTCATCTTTTACCATTGAGAAACTATACAAACCCAGTTTATATTTGCCGACGAAGAGAATGCCATCGAGAGAAATACATAAATCAGGATTACATTGAGAGAGAGAGATGAAGCCAGAACAGCATCGACAGATGGGTGTCCATTGCTGGTGTCTATATTTAGATCCTGCATTATCAACGCTCACGCTCCATTCTAATTTGCTGGTGTCACAATGACTGCAGAAGCTTAAATTATTATTTTGGAAAGGAATTTCAAACATAACAACCTCGGTGATTTATTTTTTAAATATGCTAATTATTCACGCCCACTCCTCGTGCAATTTCGTACATATCCTTATTGATTTTCTCTGCATTACTTTGGCAAATAAAATTAAGCGTATGCTTAACTAAGGCTTAAAGGCCTCCAATTGTCAACCTCGCCGAAATGATTAACTATAAACTCTTTTTATCCCCAACTCGTGTTTATTTATTAGATTTTTGATGATCATAAAATATTAACTCAACTATTGTTGGGTTTTTTCTTCTTATATATAGAGAGGCGGTTTCCATGAGTAATTGAACAGAACACACAAAAGATTCGAGAAATTTCGTTTTATTTTCCTTTTGCAAAAAGGCTGCAGTACTAATTATTGTTAGAACAATTTCCAACGAAAACCTAATCTGTGTAGAAATAGCTGCCAAACGTCCGTCAACATTCTGGTATCTTAAAAACAAAGAGAAATTCATTGAATAATGTATGTCTAGCTGTACAAGAAGGCGAGACATCGTATTCATAGCCTGAAAGCTTTTATTACTGACCTGTTCAATCAAGGCTGATATGGAGGGGTTACACAAGAGCTGAAATAAGAAGTTCTTCACCTTTTCAAGAATTCATATCGCCAAAAAATTTCCCCATTTACCGCCAGACTTTCGGAAACATCGCTATCATCAATCCTGTTAGGGGACGGAATGATTTCAACTCATGTCAAAAGCTTGTATTTTGTCGCTGAACCAAAGAAACTCAACAGCAACATGTGCGATGGGGGAGACTTAGCTGCACCAGGACTCGGTTGAAATCATGCATCGCGCCGCCTCGCCCGTAAGTTGAACTTGCGCCGTGACTAGCCAAAGAGCTTAACCACTAAGCGACGAGCGCGCGTGCATTGATTGCTAATGTAAAAAAAATCAAAATTAATAAAAAAGAACAAGATTGACATGCTATCCATCAAAGGTCATCAAATCTTTTCACGTTTAATAGCTGCTGTCCCTCCCTCCCACACCTTGGACGCTACCTGCCCACAAATTGAAACAAACAACTTCACTGCCCTATCACTTCCTGGTCATCAACATCCTTTCACGCGAGCTCTCTCTCTTTCTGATCGTGACAACAACCACCTCGCCAATGGGGGATATCAGCTTGTCTCCCGGGTCGGGTGCAGAGCAGGTCACCTTGACCACTTGACCCTTTCAGACAATCCCTTCGCTCAGAGGGAGGTATGTCAACAACTACTAACTAGCCAGCTGTGGTGTTGGTCTTCTTACAATCAAGGAAAAGAATGCGAAAACATCGACAGCGTGCGGCACAAATACACACACACAGAGGCGCAGACACACACACACACGCGCGCAGACACAGACACAAGGTGGTCAGAGATAAGCGCTAAATTCAAAATATTGTTTCAAACAATAAGTTCGACAAGTAAACAACGTGAATTGAAGGGTGGACCTCTATGTGGTCACTCGACCTGCAAGAAAGTGGTAGCAAAAAAATGTCCCTCCAAATTAAACTTTGAATAAATAAAAAATTAAAAACAAAAGCACCAATCTAAAAAGACAAAATACGTGGCAAGTCTCCCCTTCTTACTACAACCTCGGATCGACCAATGAATTTGGTTGAGGAAACTGTGTGGAAACCTGTCGTATGTGTATGTATGTGGCTATGAGGGTCCTGTCGAGTAAAGAGACCGCCAGAATAAGTACCAGGCTTTAAAAAAAGAACTGGGATCGATTCATTCGCAAATATATATATATTCTTTTGATTGAGTCATTTGATTGCGGCCATGCTGGAGTACCGCCTTTAGTCGAACAAATCGACCCAGTGACTTATTCTTTGTCAGCCCACAGCATCGGTTGACAAGTGATGGTGGAGAGCAAAACACAGACATGCATGTATACGACGGGCTTCTTTCAATAAACGTCTAC
>JAOPJW010003814.1:744616-755483 GCA_027122535.1 Octopus maya
AGTAGATTGCAGGAATTGACTTTATCATTAAAATATTCCAAACAATTATCAATTGTGCATTAGAATTTAGTATATTTGTATTTGCAATATGCTACTTCTTTAGTGGTCAACTTTGATCCACGGAAAGAGTAATTTTGAGCATTCGTGAACTAACGTAATTTAATAAATTTATCACAAATATTTGCGTCATTAGATCTGCATAACTTTTCATTATACTTAATTTGTTATTACGAGAGGGTGCTGAAAAGTTAATTATGACTTTATTTAACATATTCTCCTTTCAGATTCACGCAGTAATTGCAACAGTCAGTGGTTCAACGCAGAAGGTTGGACGTTCAACCAGGCCATCCGCGAGACTCTTAAAATCAGGAACTTTCCAGCACCCCCCCCCGTAATAGGATGATATTTCAGAAGGTCGAGCGCTCATGTTATTCCTCGATGTTCCTAATTAGAGTTTGCAGATATTCAATTTATAAGTGAGCTAGACAATCAGTTTATCAAACTGAATAATTATATGGTTTTTGAGAGAAACATTCTGTGGTGGATAATTTGGACAAAATATTTAATTAATGATCTGCCGTGCAGGTAGACCAGTGATAGTAACTGAAGGTATGCCATGTATAAATCTATGTGTTCGTAAGGTCCAAATTTTTTCTTAAATAAGAATATTGTTCATAATGCTTTTCAACTTTCGGACACTTAAGCAATTGTGGGACTGCAAACGATGTTTTTACTAGTATCAGATCAATGTAAGATTACTTTTATTATAACTAAACATAAAAATAAATATTAACATGTATATGTGAGTGTGTGTATGTGCTTTTTGTAATACTGTTAGTAACATCTTAACCGAGGAAGAATTAAATAAGAGAATATTAGGAAGTTAAGGAGATAACATCACGAGTTCGACAAGCTAATTTCACTGAATATCCCCCGAATAAGTGTAATGTTTGGCCCAAAGATTTTTAGTGTTAAAATTGAACGTTTCACGATGTTCAACGGACAATTAACCGTAAAATAGAGATGTTGCTGGCAAGTAACGACAAAGCGTTACGGAAATAAATAATATAAATAAATACATAAATAAATCATTAAATAAATAAATGAATGTTTCGTACGGGCATCTATCGTAGCGTGTCAAAAATACATGACAGCGCATTCACCTGAAGACAGCATACCTAAATATGTGTGTCAGATGCGTGTGTGTCACATAGTTTGAAAGCATTCATAAATAAGTAATTATAGATTTTGATACGATTCTATTTTGTCAACACTATGACGGACAATGAAAAGGGCGTTGCATGATAGAAACGGGAGTACTCCTGACAAATTGCCTTGTGGATATTTCGTTATGTTCAATTACGTTCTGAGTTCAAATTCTGCTGAGGTCATCGACTTTCAATTTTCTAGCTGCCCTGCGGCTGATAAATGAAACCCTGTTATTTTACGAATTATTTTTTTTTTTAGGATAAAATGCGTTGCTTATTCGTAAGTTTGTTGCACTCACGATCGCTAGATCGTAGTTTCGATTCCCAGACCGTTTGGTGTGTTGTGCTTTCAGCAAAAGCCTTTTTGCCCCATGTTTCTTCTGTCCAATCAGATAAATATAATTGGCGTCAGGACATTCTAACCCATATCATAAAACAAAGACCGACACGGCCTACAGTTAAATCTTATCCTTACCGATATGTTCAACTGTTGACGCCTATCTTCACAGATACGTCCAACAATTAACTCCTATTTTTATTCTTTTCTACAAAATATCTCCATTTACACGGGAAAGCGAAACTCTTCCTTGTTTTTTTTTCCACCTGCTACAGCTACTTTCTTAATCAGAGTTGATCTCATAACGATGTATTCTCAGCCGCATTTTAGTGATGAGCATTAGATAGTTTGCCTAAGTGTATCTGTAGTCATGAGATTAATTGGAGTAATTGAATACTGTAGCTCACCTTCACCAATATTAAAACTCCCAGCTCTAATTTGCATGTATTTAAATTATTGAGACACAATTTAGAGAGAGAGAAATAGTGATGTTGATATCAGTATAGGAATGATATCCAGGTAATGCAAAGGAAAAATTAAAAAGGACGTATGGGACACAAACACTAAAAAAGCGGAAATCCGGAATGCTTACTGTTAGACCTTCTGTCCGACGCTCACCGAGATAAATAAGTTTTCGCTTTCCCACAAATTCTATGCTGCTAGATTTCATTTCATCTCTAGAATAATCTGGTTTAAACTCAATGTACGGGTGGGTTAACAGATATGCATACTAAAATTCTGCTCTTATGCATTAAGGTACGTGGTTGTTATACTTGGTGTTATTGTATTTAGCTCTAATTCTAACCTGAATTAATAAAACAAATTGGAAAGCATCTCAGCCATTCTCTTACTACTTGCATCATGAATGCCTCAAGCTATGCCGTGAAATGTAGAATAAGATACAGTTTTCAACATTCGTTTAAAACAGTGAGTAGAAATTATTCAAATATTAAATAATCAGTTTGCCACGAAGAAGTGGGGGATTGTTTAACGCTCAGAGTGGGGCCTTTTATCAGTGAACTGTAAATCTCACTGCTACATAAAGTAATACTTTAGCACAATATTCATGAATGATTCAGTATAATAACGTACATTTTCTATAATCTGACAATATTACACTCATTCAGTAAATGCTTTTGAAACCGTATATGAAAAGTCAGCACTATGGTTTTTTTTTACAGAATCTAATAAAACGACTTGTATTATCAACAATACATACGGTGCTGTGCAAAATCTAAAGCCTATTCTCAAGAGAACAATTAATGTGTAGAATATATTCAAAATAGTACAATCGCACTTTTGTAACAACTTTCTCAGGAAATTAAAGAAAAGCTCTTAAATCACCGTTATTATAATATATTAATTTACTTATAAATTATTCAAATAGTCTTTTGCATAATCACATTATCCAATGCAGAACCTGTGAAAAATATGTTGTGGTAATTAAGTAGTTTTCTCTCTATATTTCTAAAATCTACCCGTGCTGTCAAATTTTCCTTTGATGATTTCAATGGAAATGCCTTAAAGGAAATATTAGAAAAGTAGCAGATGTTGATTTGGCCTAACGGAGAACTTAAGAGCGATGTCGTTAGAAAAAATTTGTTCGGAAAAGACAATCTATCGGCTTTCTGATGAAGGACCTAGCATAAAACGTATAATATCCCTGTTTCTTTACGACTGTGGCAATTTAAATCAGTGCTTCTCAACTGGGGTTCATATAAGATATTGCTGTTAGTGCTAATATGCAATAAATTGGTTATATTTCAGCAATACATAGAATATCTTTTTTTAATTACAATTATTAATAATATTTAATTATAACTATACAATAGGATTTTTTTAAAACATCGAATATTTATGTTGGATACATAGGCAAAAATTAGTTGGGAACATCTGATTTAAATATTGTTTAATAATGGGAACGTTCAATAGTTTACCTAGATAGGTCTTGTCATTTTCTTAGAAGTTTTCTAACCTCAAGTCACGATCCACTACACAGTAGCCGTAACCATCCCGTCTGAAACGAACGAATTAACAAGTTTAAGATAAAGGAACATTCTTTGGGTTTTGTTTAAGCTTTTGAGCAAAAACGTTATAGTGTCGACTCTAATGTGTTTTTGTAGTTTTCTTGCTGAAAAAATTATATCTGCTAACATATACTGTTTTGAAATTTTTAGCATAAACCCAGCATTTTAGAGGTAGTGTGTAAGTTAATTAAATCATCCCCGGTGCTCAAATGGTACTTATCGCAACCGCAAGGATGAACGACGAAATTGAACTTGGCAGGATTTCAACCCAGAACGTAAAAAAATTGACGAAATGCTGCTAAGCATTTTGTCCGGCGTGTTAACTATTCTGCCAGCTCTCCACCGTACTCTGCTGTTATTTATTGCAATATGATATTCCTTATTTCTAATAGCAATCTGAGATTTTACTGAAGGACATTTACCTGCTACATTTAGCAGTTCAAGCAAAGTGTGCAGGGTCTCTACTTCTCTTGCATTAAATTCTACATTAAGACCAGGATGGTGTTATGTGACCTCCTTGACTATTTTAAATAAGTCAGTGCTAGTAGAGACGAGAAATTTCATTTCGGCATTCAGATGTGGGTGGCGGTTTCGATTCACAGGAAAGAAAGCTCCTTAACTATCAGTGGTAAATGTGTTTTAATTTTCAAGCTTTCGCAAAAACAAAAACAAGCACAGATTTAATAGAAACTGTCTACAATGGCGATTAGTTTTTAACTAATCATACATACAGAAATATAAAAAAAAACATAATCACACACAAATACATTTTTAAAATATTAGGTAATTAGTTAAATAATATTATGAACAGAACATAAAGGTATCGCCACATTATAAATAGCTCAAAGAAAGGTGGAATTTCATAGAAAAGAAAGAAAAAAAATGATTCTTTATAACATCATGGTCTGTATATATTTTAGTTATTTATATTTTATTTTGCTTTCAGTAAGAACTATCACCTCGAAAGCACTGCGAATAATAATCAAAACCATCTTTACCCTGGAGAATCAATCTTCTCACAATAGTTGAAAGCCAGATATTCTGAAATCTTGTGCTGAAATTGGTTAAAAATAAGAAAACACAAATAAATATATATATCAAATGCTTTTTCTTTTTGGAATTTGTGTATTTGACTATGGAGTATGTATAATAACATTATAGTGTATGTGTATAAGTCTTTTTGACTATGGTGTATGAGTAATTTTAAAAAATTATCTCTATTCTATTCCTGTGTCAATGTGTGAGTATTTGTGTGTGGGTTTTATCTCGTTTTATACGTATATTCATCTATAAGCAGAAGCATCGACCTTTTTACCAAAAATGCTTTGTGCTATTATTCTATTTAGCAAGGAACCCCATTTTCCCATAAAAGGCGATTTGTCTCTATTGTTTTAGCATTTGTGTGTATAATACACATAGACGGAATGTGTGAGTGTCTATATATATATATATACTGTGGATATGTATATCTTCCAGATGGGAGGCATAATTTGTGCCCATATTTTGGTGTGCTTATGCGACTACACACACAAACACATATATATATATTGTAAACTGAAGTGTATGTGTGCATGTGGGATTGAAAGTTTTTGTATGTATTTATGAAGAATGAAAGAATGTTGGCGGGGGTTTCTGGCGTGAAACAAAGCAAAAAAATTCCTCGTCAAATTAAAATCTGACCTTCAAAAAAAAATAATGAAAAAATAAAGGAATTTTTTTTTTTTTATCAAAAAAAAAAATAAGGCCTAAATCAGGAATGGTTGTAAAAATAAACCAACATAATCTTAAACATATACATCCGATTTTTCATACAGAAACATACACGAAGCGTTACAACCTTTAATAAAACAATTCACAGAACAGAATAATAAAACAAAATCAAACCGCAAACATGAGGACAAATACATCATATGAAATGTAACAAAAATGACAGAGCATAACAATGAGATAAGCGAAACAATAGGATGTGCCTTCTATACATCTGAAAAAAGCAATATTTAATGATGTAAATGCTGTTGTATTTATGATTGTTGTTGGTAGAGTTATTGGTGTTGTTTCTGATGTTGTGTTATTGGTGATGTTATTGTTTGTACATAATTTACTTTTATTTGTTAATTTATTATTTATGTTTTCCCTGTATTGTGTTTGTATTGCTAAGATAGATATTCGGTTTCAGTTCTGGCGTAGAAAGAATGGCTTCCTTTTCAAGAAGACAAAATTTACTTCCAGATCTGCATGAACGATACAGTATCGCATTTCACCGTTTGCTCTCGTGCGTTTTTCATAAGTTGCCATTAGTATTATTGTTCTTTGGAGAGACGTGGTAGCAGAATTATTTGAGCGTCGGAAAAAAATTGCCTATCTCCATATTTCTTCTGATCACTACGTTCTAAGTTCAAATTCTACTGCAGCGAACTTTACTTTGATTCCTCTCGATTCGATAAAAATAAGTGATAGTCCAGTAGTGGAGTCGATGTATCGAATTAATACTCCATTCTTTAAATTTGCTGGAATTACACAAAAATGTGAATTAATTGGTGTTACGGGTCTTACGACGGTAGATTGGCTGAATTTTCAGAGCTTTGTTAAAGGACATTTGCAGTATCTGTTCTCGGTTTTTATATTTAAGGTTTCTAATCCCATTTGGGTTAACTTTCAGAGTCATCTTTCTCTGGTGGACAAAATGAAATAACAGAGAATTAATGGGTTTAATCTATTTGATTCATCTAACTCCCAGATATAACTTCCAGCCTTCTTCAGGTGTCTTGGGGAAATTTTGAACCTGGGTTCTCATTCCTAAGGTATTCCTAAGGTTCGAAATTTCCTGAAGAAGGCTGGAGGGCATATCAGCCGAAACGTTGTATTAAAAACAAACAAGATGAGGACAAATATCCGTTGAATATTAATAATGTAAATACTGTACAGAATTCCTCACCTCTTAAATACAGAACTCTGAAACTAATAGTTTATCTTAATTATGTATCTTCTAAATAAATTTTGATTCATTATCGGAGAATAGAAAAAGGTAACAGAAAATACATAAAATATTCATTTTGTAAAGAAACAATTTTTTAAAAGTATTTATTGATATTTTTTTATTTTGTTATTATGTAGCCTTGCACATAGTTTAATCTTGACCTCAAAACACCGCAACATCATACATGACGTCTATTGCGTAGATAGATCTAATGAGAAAGAAAATGTAGAATACCCTTCCACACAAACTTCATCGCCGTACACATCGGCTCTGAACTCACATACACTTCAGTATTTCGGACACTCCAGTATTTCGACCATCAGTTTTTTTACTTTTTTACTGGAATAAAAGAGTACAATTTAAGATTAAAAAATAAGTGGGAACCATTAATTGCAGTAAATTTTTTAGAAGTAACCACATCATTTGTCTCCTAGATTTTAAAATCTCTTGTTCAATTAAGGAGGTAGTTATTTTATACACCGCAGGGTAGAAAAATTAAAATTGTGGTGATGAGGTGTGGTGTGGCGTTCTGTACTGGGGTACGGAGATACACTCAATGTTGCGATAAGAAGCCAATTCGACTTTGACAATTGTCAAATTTGGGTATGTAAGTTAGCGAGTCACTTGTCAATATTTCAGCCCTTTGTAATCTTACGTCCTGTCACCATGTCACAGCCACGCCTTTTATTGTTCAGATTGTGCTTGCAGATTCAAGGTATCGTATAAGGAGGGGTTTGCTACTCATTAGTTTTCTGGCAGTTGACAATATTATTGCTGTTGTTATTGTGGGTGTTGTTGTTGTTGTAGCTGTTGTTATACGTATGGTCGACGCTATTCTTTATGCTGCTTAAATCTTTTTTGTTGTTTAGGCTAAAATATAATCACGGAGGAAGGGCAGCGGATCGGATAGTGGAATCATTAGAAAATTAGAATAAATTGCCTTGGGGTATTTAGTTACGACTCTGGTTTCTGGGTTCAAATCCCACATTTTCCCATTTTGATTCTCATCTGTAAATTGCCCAATAAATTAAAATACCGAAATAGAATTTGGGAGGATTTTGTTGAAAATACGAACCCCACATCGAATAAATAAATCAGTCAATAAATATATAAATAAATAATAATCTTCGAGGTCCGTTAACTATGATACAATTGGATATTGAAGAGCAGTAAAGCGGTAGGAATATTATAACGTGAACTTGGGAAATTACTTTTAACAGTGTCTTTTCAGTTATGTACCTTTGTGTTTTGAGTTTAAATCCCACACGTGCTTTATATGTAACAATCCTGACAAACATAAATAAGTAGACATTAATAACTGGTATATATTTAGATAAAATAAATACAGTGACATATTCGGGTCGACATAATCGCCTTAACTCTTTCCTCAAAATTGCTGGCCCTGTTCCAAATTTGAGAGGAATAAATTTGATTTGTATTGATAATGTCTTTGAAGCATTTAAAAAAATGCTATCTCTGAAAACACATCCCACCTAAGTCAATAAAATGAAATACATTTCTAAGTAATAAGATTGAAATTATCAGCAGAATATCACCGATAAATCTACCAACACTGGGCTTAATATAACAAATAATATTCTTTTCTACCCTAGGCACAAGGCCCGAAGTTTTGGGGGAGGAGGCCAGTTGATTAAATCGACCCCAGTGCGCAACTTGCACTTAATTTATCGATCCTGAAAGCATGAAAAGGAAAGTAGACATCGGCGGAATTTGAACTCAGAGCATAAAGAAAGACAATACACCGCTAAGCATTTCGTCCGGTGTGCTAACGTTTCTTATTTATTTATTTCCCATAACGGGTTAAACATAGAGGGGGCAAACAATGACAGGCAAAGGGATTAAATCGACTACATCGACCCAGTGCGTGACTGGTATTTAATTCATCGAACCCGGAGGATGAAAGGCAAAGTCGACTTTAGCGGGATTTGAACTCAGAACCTAGAGACAGACGAAATACCGCTATGTATTTCTCCCGGTGTGCTAATGCTTGTGCCAACTCACCGCCTTGAGAAGGATGAAAGGCAAAAATGACTTCGGTGTTATTTGAACTAGGAATGTAAAGACAGAAGAAATGCCACTAAGCATTTCGCCCGGCGTGCTAACGTTTCTGCCAGCTCGCCGTCTTACATAACATATAATATTAATAATAAAGTCTCTGGAATAGAGTACTGGGAAAGGTGACTTGCGATATTTATTTATGTGTAGCTACGTTCTGAGTTCAGGCTTCTCTAATTTATGAACTTTACACCTGATAGTTTTCCGAATGCATATAATAGATATTAGCCAAGTCTGCTTTTTATACGTCAGCACGTCGATCAATGACACCTGGCGACTTCCTTTCACAAGTGGAATGCGGTTTACCTGAGTCCTATGTGAAAGAATTCAAAAATATGTTTTCTTCACATATGCTTTTTTACAATTCACCATCTTGAAAGCTATAAACACTGGAGTCTATTAAATCGATACAAATTTAGACGAAAAAGTGTTGCCCTGTCCCTGAAATGTATATCAATACGAATATTAAAAATAGGCATTAAGTTCTAAGATCAAATTCCACCGAAGTCTAATTTGCCTGTCATCATTTCCGAGTCGATAACAGTTGAACATTGTAATTGATTAGTCGCCTCCCTCAAATTTGCTGGTTTTGTGTCACAATTTGAAACCATTATTCATTAAAACTTTTAGCACAACGACAGGAATTTTGGGGGGAGTGGGTAAATTGATTACATCGAGCAGAGTGCTCAACTGGCGCTTATCTAATCAACTCCGAGAGGATGACAGGCAATTACGACCTCGATGGAACGTGCTTGATGGAACAATATTTCAGTTAAGCTTAGGTTGCATTTGAAAACTGCAAAAAGGAACTATGGAAATTTAAACTCGTTGAAAAACAGAAAGTAAATTCTGCATATTGATCAAATTTCATATAATTCTTCCACCTTGAGACTAAGAAGAAGGTTTGTAAAAATTCTTGTTTGCACCTTCACACGAATGCTACGTACCAATTTTCAACGTGGCTTGGGAACAACGCCGGGAAGGAATCATCTTTGAGGATACCCGGGTTTATTTTGGATTAATTTTCCTGAAATGTAGCCACCATGTTAGAAACAAGAGTTCGCTTTGTTGGATATTGCAAGAGAAATCAGGAAGATCTGATTAGTGGTACTCAATTTTGGACAGCATGACGCAGTCGTAATCACATTAGTCGCTTTACAAGGACACACATCATTCATTTCAAAGATGACGCTAGATGTGTGACCAATAGGAAATATGACACGCCATGAAATATAGAGACGTCCGAGTATTGGCGCAAGGTCATGTGAATTCGAGCAAACACAACACGGTGATGAAGATGATGAGCTTGGTTTATCCTTTTGTCATTGCTATTGTTTCGTCTGGGCATTATAAATAATACCATTGCTATCAATACAATGATAACACTAATATTAGAGAACGGGACCGTTTAATGGTGTTTAGTTTAGCTTAGTGTTGTCCGAGTTGAGCACTCATATTTTAACGTTCTGTCGTCCCAGGTTTTTAATAGCATAGAAGACTAAATTTTAGAAGGTACTTTTTCCTTTATTGAAAATATCATATATATTAAGATTTAAGTTATATTTCTGGCAAGTAATATGACCACTTAGAGTCTCCTCGTGATATAGAAGTCGTAGCAGCGATAATAATCCGAGTGAAAGAACAGCTGTAATGGCGAAGTATGAAGCGAAGGAAAGACAAATTATAAATTAGCTCTGGCCTATCGTGAATATTGTAGGAACGTAATTGTGACGGCGACGATGGCAGTTGTATATGTGTTGGTGATGATCGTTGGAGTGTTAGTTTTAGTTGATATAGTGAAGAAGAATTTTATGAATACAATAAATATTAATTGCCATCGAAGTAAACGGTGTCATGAGTAAAAATTGCCACTTGATAAGAGGGTGGAGTTCGGATGATGGAAATGAAAATAATGATGATTATTCAGATGTCCTCATTGTTGTGGCTTGTCATGGTCGTAGTGGACTGATTGAGTCTTATGCGGTAAATGAAATGTGAGGACAGAGACGGTAGAATAACAGGAGAGAGAACGGTGGATTAAATAGCATGGATATAGTATTTAGTACTGTCCCTTTGAGAGCATCATGTCGAAGTGCGATGTATGTGGTACAGGATCGAATCGTGCTCGTCGCGATGGTAAATAAGTAATAATAAGAAATTCGTAATTATAAGAAGAATAATAGTAAAATCTAATACAGTGGTTATACAAACATACATACATACATATACATATATATATATA
>JAOPJW010003814.1:2469708-2480253 GCA_027122535.1 Octopus maya
CCTTCTGTTAAATTTCAGCTGTCTTCAGGAATCAAAATGGCTGTTGCTAATTTTATTTGTTTTAAGCGAATTTATATTTTGAAATAAGACCCCACCCCCTTGCTGCTTTCCTTAATTGTTTTAGGTATTAGATTATTTTTTTTTAAATAGGTACTCTCATGTCAGTTAAGGTTCGATGTTGAAATTAATATGTTACTTTTGCAATTTCATATCCTTTTGCGTAAAGGAAGGCTTCATTGATAGGTGTAATGTTGTAAACGTAGTGGTTGAATATGCTTCGTTATATATGTGAAACTGAGGCTTTTTGTCATTTATCGTTGATCATGTAGAGTTAACTAAGTGTGGTTTTAAAGACGTGAACTCTTCTGTTATTTGGGGTTCAGGTGTTTCAGATTTAAAACATATCAAATCGTCAAGATATTAATCACAAGGTTATCAACAATCTAGTTGACGTTATTAATTTCTTGTTTACTTCACACCACGCGTCATGGAAACGCCACTTGTGTATGTGCTGAGACTATTCAGAATATGCAATTGTGTTTGCATAGAAAGTATATAGCATTAATTACACATTGGTGGTAGCTACTCTTATAATGTGTAATTTAAGTTATTAATGTTTGTTACGAATTTCTCTAAACATTCGTACATTTATCTAGTATCTTATCAGAGAAATAGTGCAAGATATATATAAAATAGTATATATATGTATATATATGTATATATATATATTAGTTTGTCTCATATGAAATGTCTATTTCAAATGGGTTTCTTATCAGTCATCTATAAATGGATTTTTTATGAGTGTCTGTGTGTTTGCTTGTGTTTACACTTAACTATTTTTTCTTTCACGACAATACTATTATTCAAAATTGCTAACCACAGCTTTTATCACAATATTGACAACTGAACAATGCCGTGTGATTTTCTTGTACGAATACAAGTTGGGTCATTCTGCCATCGAAGCCCTACAGAACATCAAACGGGAGATAATATTTTGTGTAATTGCGCCTCCTTTTTCGAGTTGGGGTGTAATAAATGTTGTGTATTTTTGCATTTTTTGTGAAGGCAATATTCTATTCGTTTTTTTCCCATTAAAAAACAAAATGTCTGATTACTAGAAAATTATAACAATCGACCAAGTATAGCCTTCTACAGATTCCGAAAAAGGGCAGCATTCTGTTAAAATTCTGAACAGAAACGCAGCTGAAGATGACATACATTTCTCGCGAAAGAGAAATGTAATCTCTTCTTGTTTGCTATGACGTCAGTTATAAGTGCAAAAGTACCAGGGGCAACAACGTGAACAGCAGCAGCAGCACCACCCCCACCACCACAAGCAGCACAACCACCACCACTACAAAGAGCAGAAGCCACAATAACAACTATATAAGCACCAACAACTAGATGAACATGAAGTAACATAAACAACAAAATTTTAAACAAGAAAATGATGACTGTGAAGAAGAACAACGACGACGACAACACCAACAACAAGAACAGCAGCAACAATAATAATACAAGGAACCACCAGGAATCTAATTATTTTTTCTAAAGTCCTTAGCAATTTGACTATTTTGTCAGTGTATGACTTTAAAATTAGGGCACTGAAGTACAAGTGTGTCATTATAAAACCAGGTGTTATGTGCTTTAGTGATGAGGAAAAACATATCTGAAAGACGAACAATTGTTTATAAATGCCGGAGTAGTGCGCTGTCATCGGAGTGGTGATTATGCGAATAAGGGGTCCTACGTAGAAATCTTCTATTTATAAATGTTCTAAAATCTGCACAGCCTTGATCTTTTATCTCATTACGAAAAGTAAATCTAGCTGCCTTCCAACCTACATCCCTACGTATCAACCTCCTTCCCTCCATACCTACCCACCTACTTGCCTATTTACCTACGTGACTCCCCACTTCCGAATGTAGCTATGCCTGGTTACTCTGTGACTGATATTTGTGACCTTACGATATCTCTACATTCTACGTGTATTTCCTATTAAGTACGAGTAACACTTATTTATGAAGACGTGCTCTTGTATGTGTCTAAGCGATGGATCTTTTCGATGCTTGGAGAAAATGTGGATGTAAGTTCCGCCCAGTTCGCTGCCATGTTGGTCTTTGGCACGTTAATAGAGTACGGTGGGCTGTTTCTTGTCATTTTATTCTTCTTACTTCAGTTCTGCGGAATCCGGAATCCTTTTCTTCTTCAAAAAGTAACTTGAGTTTCAAAACGTTTTTCTTTATTTTTTTTCTTTTTTCATAAGACTTCCCGATTCATTTTGACTTTGTCTTTGAACTGTGTTTTGGAATAAACCGGTGCTAGGCGGCATCATTTTTTTGCATACATATTTAGAATTGTTGTTTGATCCACTTGAATAACGTTCTGTTTTCTTTCTTTAACATTGAGAGTATACTCAGTCTGATGCATTCACATATGTTTTATATGCTTTTTGTTAAACGCGATGTCATTCCATACATTTTTGTATTGTAATCTTCTTTTGATTAACTAATATCCTTCCCTCCCAATCATGCATTTTGATGTGTATTCCCTTTATTGGATACTACCCGTGTGGAATTACATTTATTTCCAATCCTTAATGTATTGGAAGTTTCTGTGCCTTAGGTGGATAATGAATACGGTGATAAAATATCGCTTCCAGTTCTATTCTGATCTAAAGTTGTTTTTTAATATGCTGAACGTTATTCTCCATATTTCTTCCCGATATTTCTGTGATGTCATATTGACCTCAACCTAATATGGTTTTCATTAATGTTCCCTCTGCAATTTCCTTTGGTCTTTCGTTCAAATAAATTGTTCTCACGAAAGAGCTCTGATTCTCCCTATCGTCATATAAAGCGCGGTTTAGATGATATGAGCTGTTTAAGCTTTTATATATGGACACACCCACATCATTTCTTATACGCACGCATATTATATTTATTTATATGTATGTGTACGCAACTGCACACATATATTGATTATTTGGTTTCTTTTTCGTTTTATGATCCATTTTTCGTTTTACGATACATTTTTCGTTAAGTAATGACAAGTCATTTCTTTTCCATCTTATATTATTTTATATACCTTTTGTCGTTTATTTACGTAAAGGTGAGTGATGTATGGCTTTTTCAATAAGACCAGCTTTCCTCAATTTTACCAACCCTAGTTAATAGATAAGGGATATCAATACATTGATATTTGAAGAGGTTTTTCAGTACTACAGTTTTCTAGCAATATCCTATGCTTATCTACTATGACTGGTACCTTATATATTTGTGTTAGTAGGCATCCACGTTAAATATTATTTTCGGATGTCCTTATATGATTTTGAATGCTTTCGTAGATTTCTTTTCAAAGTAACTCATGATTCATTTATTCATTTGTGTTAAGTTTCGTTAATTGCCGATGTAAAACTACTAGTTTTCTTTAACGTGTGTGTGTACAACACTGCCGGAATTTTTATCTATTTTAATATTATGCAGGGGTTGTATGTATTTTTCGTTCGTGCCCTTTTCAAGCCTAGCCAGGCTCATGGGCCTGGTTTCCCGGTTTCTATAGCGTATGTGTTCCCCCCAGCTGGACGGTACTTTGTTTACGTTTGTATTGCTCGTTTACGTCGGTTTGCATTGTTGTTTAACTTCGATTTGCAATACGTTTTAATCAAGAAAACGACGTAATTTAATTTATTTGTCCATTTATGCTAAGAAGCACATCAAGTAGAGTTCTCACTTTCTGTTTGGTTTATGTGTGAGGACATACGTTATTTAGGTAGAAATGTCTTCACATCTTTTCGCTGTTCTCAGGATTATTGCAAGAGAAATAAACATGCATATATACATATATTGCTTGTAATAAACAGGCCTATTGATTGTCTAACAATAATGTATAGACAGTACACAATTTACCACAACCGATTCTTTGAGGATCATTGTGACTCCAACAACGTAAAAATTGATTAGCAGGCCACCACTGGAAATAAGCGAGTGAGGGAATGTACGGAAAAGTTTTGATGCAAAAAGATGTTCTGTCTGAGCAACAGAAACTATCGCAAGTGACTTACACCAGAATGGCGTGATCATAGAAAGTCATTTTGACTCCATAACAGTCGCACGGCCGCTGAAGTATCTTCATTTGGCAACTATGACTGATATCTTAATTGCTTCAAGAGAAAGTCTCACTAAAACCTGAACATCAATTCTCACACTCAGAAAAGAAGAATGGGACAATAATCCCCAGTGCTATAAATATTTCAAAGGGAATATTCCAAGGAGATAGGCTCTATATTTCTGTTCATTTTGGCGTTAAATCCATTAGCATTCCTGTTACAAAAATCAAATGGATACATGTTAGGGTCTGCAACGTCTAGAGATATTAATGTGAAACATGATTTCTTTATGCATAACTACAGCATTTATGTTAAAAATGTTAGCAATATAAGAAAGCAGCGCCAAGTAAAAACAATATTTTAAGATGATGTAGAAACGGAAATTGGCCAACAGAAATGTACATATTAGATTGTTGAAAAGGAAAGATAAGTCCCTAAAAAGAAATCCTGTGCATCAATTGTCCTACTCTCTACGCAAGTACTGTTACACGTGCCTAGACATTGATTTTGCCTGGGATACGTGACTAGTTTAACGTAGAAATTAAAACCATTGACATTATAACCCCAAGGAAATAGTGTTAACCATTAGCTCTACATTGAAGATATAAGGGAGGTAGAAGCTTCACAGCAGTGCAACCAGCCGTCGAATGTCACACTTATTCTCTCGGACAACACTTGCTAAGCAACAGAAGAAAGAATAAATAAACTAAATTAATGCAGTAAAATGAAGAAACAATATCCTACGATTCGGAATCGAGCTACTGCAGAAGTATTCTCTTCATGAGGATCTCACATACAACAACCAGATAAACATACTTTAAAGAAGACCTGGATGAGAAATGCTCAGTATAACATGAAATACCTATCATGGGTATGTTTCCCGAAGTTTTGACGGAGACTGTAACATTGACATGAAGCGGAGTCTCTCTAGGACTGACATCACACTTACAACGCTACGCATTTACAATTCGATAGCAGGCGATTGCTACTAAATAATTAATAAGCAAAAGAGATAATGAAACGCTTGGGGATACATGATGCAAGCGAATATATAAATTATGTCATGTTTCTGTGGACGACATCACATAAATGATTAACTGTTACCCTAAAATGCCATAATGGTACTACCACCCTATGAGACACTACGCTGTCGCAGAAAGCAATGTAAAATGCCACCTGGAAAATAAATACAGCCATAGAATGATTATAGTGGATCACTCTGTGATCCATTACTTACACAAATATCAACAAACATTGGCATACTGGTGTAATATTACCTTCGGATCATCTCTTAAGTGTAAGCATAACAGGCCAGATATTGTTGTTTGTAACAGACAACAAATGTATGCACTGACATAGAGGCCAGCCGCCCTGCTGATATCGATACCTATTTGAGAAATCAAAGAAAAAGAATATAACTTACACAATTGCTTCGAAACATATAGCTTCCATACACGGATTAAAAATTCACATATATACCTAAATAATTGGTGCACGTGGAGCTATAAGTAAATGCCTCTCAGCCCGGTTAATCTTCAGTTTGCAGAAAAAAGTATCAATCAACTGTCTCACACATCATATATACAATCTCAAAGTGGAATTGTTAACTTATGCAAGACTTTTCTCGGATTTAACATGTGACATCGCTTTCATTACCTACATTCCAAAGATGGAGGTTTGAATCTTTGTTGGAAAGCAGCACCGACTCCAGAGGTAGAATTTAGATTATTAAATACAGAAAAGATTATCATATGTGACAGATGCAAGATGGGTCGAAACGGCCGTCTTCCTGAGTAAAGATTCGTATTGGATCCATCTTCCGTTTGCTTTATCAACTATAAACTTAACAAACACTGAGGATTTCCTGGCGTAGATCTAGTGAAATTACATTACACCTCTGAATGGCATCAGGTAGCCCACATATGCGTTCATCGACAAACAAATAGACATTCACCAAACTTCTAAGGGGAGGGCAGAGATACACACATTGCACGCACACATATTACTACTAACTGCACTTGTTGTACTTGTGGGTAAGGCTTTGAATGTTTCTCAACTGCACTTTCATGTATGCTTTTATAATGATTTAAAATTTTGACCCCGGCGGTGTCATTTCGAGGCGGGACAATTCGATTCCATCAAATGGTACTTATTGTATTGGCCACAACAGAATTAAAGGCATAGTTGACACTGGCGGAACGTAAAGACGACCAAAATCCAGATTACCATTTCTGACCGTCTTGCTAATGATTCTGACAGCTCACCGCTTTCGTGCATTCACTCGTAATAATAGCCAAATATTTGAGTAGTATGAATCAAAGAACGAAATCAAAATTATCCTAATTAATGAATACTCTTTTCTACTCTAGACACAAGGCACGAAATATTTGGGGAGGAACCCTGTCGATTAGATCAGTCCCCAGTACGCAACTGGTACACAATTTATCGAGTCCGAAGGGATGAAGGGCAAAATCAACGTCGGCGGAATTTGAGTTCAGAACAAAAAGACAGACGAAATACCGCTAAGTATTTCGCTCAGCGTGCTAACGATTCTGCCAGCTCGCCGCCTTATCAATATTGAACATTCTTTTGGTCTCTCGGCACAAAGCCCGAGAATTTTGGGAAGAAGGGCCTGTCGTTTAGGTCGACCCTAGTACGCAATTGGTACTCAAAGTATCTAGCCGGAAAAGGATGAATAGTAACTCGGCTTCGGCGGAATTTGAACTCAGAATATAAAGACAGACGAAATACCGCTAAGCATTTCGCTGCCTTTAATTAATGAATATCATTATATTTTTATGTATTCTATTTCCCTTTCATTACGGTTTTAATGGTTGCTATCATCTTTATAATTAGCATCTCGTCGCTAATTAAAATCTATATAGTTCAATTACACAGTTTCAATCATAGTATTATTATTAACAGTATAATCATTCTCGGTTTGCATGTACTCTTATTTTGATACACATCATAATATCATTTCATTATACCACATCCATATAGATATGAAACTGTGGATGTAATGAATACAAGATTCCCACATATCTACCATTGTATGTACAACAAATTTCAAGGGGATAAGATGTTTCTGATTGAAATTCGTTAGCATTAATCCTACAAATACAAAATTTTCTGTGTCTATACATACACATACACGCGCACGCACACACATACACACACACACATACGTACACATGCGTACACACACCTATATACGTGTATGTATATCTAAATACGTGTAAGCGTATTTCATAATATACAATGTGATTTGCGGCTTTTGGCAATCTTAATGTAGGTACCAGAGTTCCTTCCTAGCGCTCACTGACTACATGATGTGCACGGACACTGCATTTCCAACGAGGATGAGCTAAAATTGATTGAATAAATATCAAAATATGATATCTCAATAAATTTCATCTTATTATAATACATAATATGACATACTTAACTAACAATATTTTCTACCAGAAAGAAGTGCACATAACAAGAAGAGCAGTTGCAATTCAAATTTGATGCATTATTTTAAGGCAAATATTGCAGTCTCAATGTGGCGCACAGCAGTAGTTGTAGGATAAAATATATATTGCGTGCAATATTATTCGGAATTAGAATAGTAATAATATATTAAATAATTCTGAACGATATCCAATTCGGACTCTTTTGGAGGTCCAATATGGGCATAATTTCAGAGCTACGTTTACAATTGCCTAAACAATGTAACAAAGATATACATTAATCCCTCGACTATTGTATATTTGTGAAAATTATTTTTATAATCTGTATATATCTCTTTATTATAAATACAAAACAACACTACAGAAAAATCGCCGTAAGCTTAAATAATAAACCGTGATAGGTTAAACTTGAAATGATGGGGAATTGTTGTACTGCACATTTTATAGTGTATAATTCTTGTATGGATAGTTCTATAAATGTTATCATGTCATTTCGTGTTCTAGATCCAGTTCTCGATTCAAAAGTTGGTGCTCAGTTGTTTTCTAAGAGAGAGGGATTGATGTGACAATAAATCCTTATTTTGCATTTTATATGAACTAGAAAAATGTACGAGAGGAAACAATGAATTAGAACGGAATTCTTATGACGATACAAATACTTGAATCAGAAAACAACTTTTGCACCATTAAGCTAGTCAGCATTTTCTCCAATTCATTAATATTTCATCTTTCTGAAAAATGTTTTTTGGCGTGGTTGTATATTAAAATGTGAAGTTAAATAATTATATCAAAACTTAACACGCAATATTATTATATATTTATGAGTTGGCAAAACACACTCGAGGAATTCATATGTCTTCAAACTCAAACTAGAGAAAGAGAAAAATAAAATAATGTGATATATGAATACACATATTTATCAGTTGTTGTGCACCTAGTTACTTATTAATCCCGCATTCTAGTGCCACATGATACACAAGTAAATACATGTTGTTACATAAGATTTCTTATCTTTCTTATACATAAATACACGCTGATATTTGAAAACTTTCGTCCATTTATAAACGGAATTGGAATACTTCTTCGGTACATTAAGTCCATTCGTCTACCATGAAACCTCTTTTACCTCTAGCCCCCAGGTATAAGAAAACTGCATTGTTATACTAGCCAAAGGAACATGGCAGACTGACCTTCCTTCTCCACCTTACACGTGATGTCGGTGACATGACTTCTCTAGTCAGCAATGCTTGATTAACGTCGATTTCGTGTTCTGCACATATTTTGATCAGTCGTGGAAGTCAGGCGACGTTATCCCAAACGGGTAATCCTCACCGGTATCACTTTCAAAGGGCCTTCAAAATAGACAAGCCAATACTATTCATGTTTATATACATCCATGTTTATGTGTGAATTTCTCGAATTCATAAACGTGCGATTGCATCTCTGTACATACATGAGCGGTTATATCTATGTCCTCTTATATAGGAACTTTCACTTCATACGTGTATCTGTATGCATATATTTATTCGCATAGATATACATATTATAAAGAAAATCTAGGTGAGTGAAAAGTATATGATTAAATAAAGTACTTACTTATTCCTATTATTTTGTATGTAACTAGTGAATTATTGACCGTTATATAATTAGAGAGAAACAAACTTTCCTGTTTAGGTAAACAATTATCATGACATGCCATTCACGATTTCACGCTGTAACTGTCTGATTAAAGCATACATCATAATATCCTATTCAGGAGTGTCTAATTATTATAGAATTACGGGTACACGTGCACATATATTATATCCACATTACAAAATATTGAAAATATTGTCTCTATAAATAATTTCTCCTTATATTTTTCATGATGCCAAATATAACAATTTTCTATAACTTTATTCACTAACTTTTCGGAAGAATTCAGTTACATAACTTATAATTGAATATCTATTCTTGAACGTATATAATGAACATGAGAAATCTATGCAGAAAACACAAAGTATAGTTTTGGCATAGTTATTGTTGTGTAACGAAGAAATCGGTCTGGAAATTTACTGTGTGTAGTGAGGTATATTGATTGTAATATCAGTGTTGATATATAACGTCAGTGTATTTGATGAAGAGGTGTGTCGATAGACATGATAACCAAGCGTAAAAATTCTATTTCTTACAAATTATACAACAAATCTTTCGTTCAGAACCTTCACTAGAAACTGTTGTAACGTGGGAATATTATTCAATTTTCTTTGGTTTTTGGTTCTACTTATATTTCCTATTTTCTAGGTATGATATCATTTGTAATATAAATTGACATTTCGAAAACGAACATTAATCATGAATACATATTTGAAATGAACCGGAAAACAAATAAATACATATTTGATAAGTTCCCTAAACACCAAAAAGTGCTTATATAATATAATTTTCGTTATATCTGGGAATAATTATACGTTGGAAATCATTTGATGTATATCACATTCGTATGTTGCCTCAACAGAAAATTGTGAAATTTCATCTTCTTTAATATTTAAAAACACTCTAATTTCTCACAGTATTTTGATATCAGTTTCTACACAGAACATTCAAATATAATAGTTATACATAATGCGGACGAAATGTTGAAAGAATAAGAAATGTTGAGGGAATAAGAAGTCAAGGATCTGTAAGTTGCATAGATCAAAAAGGTCACATTTGTAATGAATGTTATTGGGAAATAATTATTAGAATTGATTTTAATATTACATGTATAGTGAACTTATGTATTATAGAGCATTTCATAAGTCTTTCATAAATTCCAGTTCCAGAATGCATATTATAAATTTCAAAGCACTTCACGCGCACACATACAGACACACATGTATATACATATCTATCTATCCGTCTGTTTATCTATCTGTATAAAGTGAAACCGAAGTTTGATTATTGGATTAAAGATATAACTAAACTATTTTATATTATATATTTATCTCCCTGATAATGAAA
>JAOPJW010003814.1:4168233-4178391 GCA_027122535.1 Octopus maya
CGAAAATCTATTACCATAAAGCAGTATTAAAGTTTAAATTTTCTACTGACATAACTGAAAATTAGGCTGGTGTTGCATACAATTCATCTCAGATAATACAATTTATACATTCCCGAAACATAAGAAATACAGTAACAACACACTGGACACACACACACACGCAACATACATACACTAAACACACACATGTGACGTAGGATAGCGTTTTAATTAAAAGATCATATGCTTAAGGAGCTCTAAGCTACAATCAGTTGAATTATGAAAACAGCAGAATGTTAAACAAATTTTTTTCTGAAACGAAATATGAATCAGTGGTTCAATTTGAAGGCTAAAAAATTAACGTTTTGCCAGAATCGAGAAAAATAATATTAGATAGTAACAAGTGGAGGTTTAAAGAATTAGACGCTGCTAATTAAAAGATCACGTGAATCACCATTACAATTCCCTTGCAAATTTCACTTAATTTCTCTTCATCAGAAATATCTTTAAGGGAACACGGTGATGTACAAGATTCACCAGAATATTCATTAAAAAATTCTATCGTAAGGCCAGCAAGTTCAAGAGAAATTGTAAGTGGATTCCATCGACGCTAATGATCAACTGTTACTTTTATCGTTCCCTAAATGACGAAAGACAAAGTCGACCTTGGTGGAGTTGAAACACAGAACTTAAAACGGGCGAAATACCCCTAAGCATTTTGCACGGCATCTTATCAATTCTGCCAGCTTGCCGCCATAAGATTGACCAAAAGATCGGTTTCAAGTTTTAGCACAAGGCCAGCAATTTCAGAGAATTGAGTAAATCAGATACCTAGACCCATGTATTCAACTGGTACATACTTTATCGATACCGAAAGGATGACTGACAAAGTCGCCCTACAATTTCCCCACAATTTCTTGCCTTTTGATAATTTTTTGAAACCTGGAGTATAATCCTTTCAGCTATAGTCACAAAGCACAAAATTTTGAGAGAGGAAGTTAACCGAATACAAAGAACCCAGTGCTCACCTGGTACTGATTTCATCGGCCTAGAAGGGGTGAAAAAGAATGTCGACCTCAGAGGCATTGGAAAACAGCTGAAGAAACGCTGCTGTGTATTTTGTAAAGTTTACTAATGAGTCTTCCAATTCGGCGCCTTTGTGGTTACAATAATATAATGAAACATACAATGAATATCAATTTCTCGCAAAAAGCACAAATTGCCTATTCGCGGTGATGGCCACATAAATTACATTTATGAAATTAGAAATAGTTTACAAGTTTAATCCGATTTTATTGCCTCTGTATTCAGTATCGCCAAATCAAGGCAGAAATTTTTGCCAGTCTCGAATACTTAGCAAACTAATTTATAATTTACATACACATATTCAGCGGAAATACATTTTCTATCAGTGTTAGTGTATTTAAGTGTATTATATAAATGGCTGAATGTATTGCATTGTAGATGGAACATTAAATTGAGTTTCTTTCGATCGAATGTTAATAGAAAGAAACAACAGTAAATGTTTTTCCTCTCCACATCACAAATTTCATGTGGATACATATTCAACAACCTCAAAACACTTAGCAAAAACTGTTTCTGATAAAATCAAGGGATTTAACTATAACAGAATTCTGCTTTCTAAATAAATTAGAACTATCGGTTCACAATCAAGCGTCATGTATTTGCGTCCTAATCATACTATTAATTCTAAAGCATTTCCTATTTGTATCGATTTAAATATTCAATACACTGATTCTATCTTAATGTTAGATACATTTTCTATGAGTGTGTGATGTTGTTTAATGTGTTATTTCTTATAACTCTGCTGCGTTGGTTGCGGAGATATATGTCTGTTATTTGAAAGAAATGTTCCTATCTTTCAGAATTTATTTTGTATATAACGAATGTTAAATGTCAATAAGGATGGTGAAGTGTGAACATTTTATTTGATTATCTTTTTTAGAACATGTTCGTTAGTTTTATAAGGAAAATTCATTTATTTTTTGCAGTGAAACGTGTGTGTATTATCTGATGTGAGTATCATTTAGAGTAAAAGCACTATTTATTTATTTATTTATTTAATTATTATTTAGTCATTTATTTATTTATTTATTTTGTTGCAATTCAATTCTGATATTTCTTTCTGTTTTTTAACTCTATCTTTGAATTTATAATTGCTTTTTTTTTTTTTTTTGCTACAATGTCATGCTTTTGTGGTACAGCACAGTGTCGTATGCTATTAACTTTATTATTTTTTTTACTGATGTTTTATGTTAATATTTAAAACATTGGTGAGTGCATTTAGTTTTATAGTATTGTTGTGGGTATAAATGTATACATCTGTTGCATACCTAAACCGTTCTCACAGATTCGAGTAAATTTTATATTACGCAGTGTTAAGTGAATCAGATATAAATTCTCTCTATCAATAGGTTGCTATCCTCTAGCAACGAGTTGTTATTTTCTGGTTGTAAAAGTAAAACTAAAAGCTATAAAACATGTACCTTTTCCCCACACATTTCCTCTCACAAGTACACAACGCTTGTTATTAAGATTAGGTTCATTTTCTTCCATATTTATTTCTTTCCCACCCGAATCAACCTTAGGATTAGCATTACGATATTATTTTTGTCATTCCTTTGTTGCTTGTGTTTGTATTGTTCGCTGCTGCTGTGAATTATTGCTGTCTAAGGAAAACATAAGGCATATGAAGAATATGAGAAGAATATAAGACATATGAAGATGATAACCTTAAGAAGAATATAAGAATATTTTCTCAAGTCAATTAAAGCGTGCAACCGTGGACGCAACACTTTCTTCCCACAAACATCACTCGTGATTTTAACGGATTGCGTATATTACAGGTGATATGTAAACAAGACTGTATTTCGTACATATGGATTGTCGAAATCTGCTGCAGTTGTATGATGTTCTAAATACTCAACATTTTTTTCTTTCCTAAACAACCATATCTCAGTTGACTCTTTCGCAGAATGCAGGAGGACTAATAGTTCAACTAATGATTTTTCAGATGTCGTAAACTTGCCACCATTATATACTAAGAAGACATTTTTTCTTGTTCATGTGTGCATGATAGTCATGATATTCTTTTTCTTTTTTAGTAAGCATTGTATCAATAAAACCCGAATAAAGTCTACTGCTATAATAGATACGACAGTTACTAAATTTTCTAGGTCACCAATTTATTCAGTTTTTCCAAACAATTTGAATAGAAAGTTTAGATAATAATTTTATTGGTTAAAATATGTTAATTTTGAGTGTCTGGTAATGCATTTGTACTTTTATTTCTGTGCAAGAAAGGTTGTGTATGCTCTCTTTCATCTTTAAAACATTAATTGAGTTTGTTATATTTTTATTACTTTGTTCAATTAATATAGCAAAAATATTTAACATATTGTAAAATTCTTTCCAGAAAATTCAATCACCTAACGGTAGTATGTGTGTTGTCGGTTTTTGTGTGCGTGTGTATATATAGATAGATGGATAGATAGATACCGGGAGATAGAAATTGAGTATGGGAGATGACTTTATCTCACCATATCAATAACTACTTATCACATGAACTGGCATCCCGTCGGTTACGACGACGTGTGTTCGAGTTGCTCCGATTAACCTGACAGCCTGCTCGTGAAATTAAAGTACAAGGGGCTGAGTACTCCAAACATTTTAATGTAGTCATCAGAGAGATTCAGAGTGACACAGAATTTGAGAGTTTGTCTTTTGAATTACAGGTACAACACATTTATGCGAGAGAAGCTGATTGAAGCAACGTGAAATAAATTATTTTGCTCAAGGGCGGAAAGCGCCGCTGGATAACAGACTCATGACCTTATGATTGTGAACCGAATAGCCTAATTAATAAAACATGCGCCTTCACCCTTTTCACATATTGATCTGTAATATACTAGGCGTGTGATAGAGCATTCGATAGTCGATAGATCAGTCTATAGAGTTCTATATGATACAAATATCTATAGTTGAACACTGTAGCCACAGTTACGAAACGTGCTCTGTTCCATAACGTTATGTCAAAATTTATATTGTACAAATTATTCACATCCCACTGTATTAAATATAGAGTGAAATACGTTGTAGAATAATATCTAATAAGTTTTTATTTGAGTTTAGTTTAAAATTTAATATGTAACACACACAACTTCCACAGAAACACGACCTCATGACGCTGCATAAAATATGCCATCATAATGTATATTCGGCATCTGTGCTCATTTGGGCGAAAATATCGGATTATACGAATCAATTTTCAAGTAGTTTCTAATGATGCCTATCAAACGTATCTTCCTTATATCTGATTCAGTTGCAGACCTGATATTTTGCTAACATAAAATTGATATAATCTTAATGAAATTTACCTAACTTGCATTCTATTAAAATATTTAGACATTTTATGGAACTTTGGCCAATGTTAACATGGAATAAGAGATTTGATACAAAACCTGCCATGGCTAGTTGCCAACGTTAGTCAGTATACCATTACAGAAATTTCTGACACCGATAATTACTTTCTGAAAAGTGTTTATCAATAATTGCGATTTAATTATTTCTTGCTAATGCATTAACATTAACAGGCCGTTATTTTATTCGGAAAGCTTATCCAAGAATGACTCGATTATAGGGTGGGAGGGGTAATATCACTAAAAATCACTGTACAGTACTAAGAGACGTCATCAACACAAATTTAATTACGGTTGTCTGTTACTCTGCCAAATGCTGACAATGGTTTCGCTGTGGAAATTTCACTCAAATACAGATTTTCAGCTCATTTCTATATTGCTGTGTGATTCATGGGCGAAGAACAATGGCTTACAAATTTGATGGTTATAATTATCGAGTTATTGGAGCATGATAAGAAACGCTATTTTGAACACAATTTATATGGAATTGTATTCTCATATATATATAAACGATATTTAAAGTATGTACGTTGTATAATATATTAGCTTTTGCGTTCTTCAATGGCAAACTTGTTATTCTGTATGAATGAATATTCGAGGTGAGGATGCTCCGAATAGGAAGAATAGACAGAACGCTGGATAGAATACTTTACAGTACGCATTATGTCTCTCGGTATTCTAATTTCAAATAGCACCAAAGCCAGTTCTGGCTTTCTTCTTTTTCTGATTTTGTATAGATAGATAAGATCGATACGTATGATACTAGTACAACACCAGTGCCGATCCATCACGCATTGTTTCTCTTTTATTGCTATATTCTCTTATGTTTTTATCCATTTAACTGTTTTAGTCACTTGATTTCGGTCATACTGGAGCACCACATTGTTGCGTAGTTGCTGGGAAGTGGTCAGTGCTAGTGTGTGTGGAGTGGTGTGAGGTTTGTATGAAATGAAAAGAGGAGGTGAAGTTGGTGTCAGATGGACAGAAGAGGTAAATTGAGCCCTTCTGTTGCAAAGGCGCGATACGAGATGCTAAATTCCTGTTCACAGCGAAGGCGGAAATCCGGATGGCCCCTATGCAAGACAGTCCGAAAACATTCAGATATTATATCAAATGACCGATAGTGCGGAAATAACGCGAGACACACATATATTTACATGTACACAGTGGAAGATATATAGAGAGAGAGTCGAATGGGAGAGTAGGGCGAATATTGCTCTTTCTGTCTATCAAATTCACTAAGACGATAATCGTGAACCGAGGGCTACTGAAGACGACACTTATCCAAGGTACCACTCAGTGAGACAGAACCCGAATTCATGAAGGGACCTTCTTGAGTTGACTGTACAAACGTGCCTGCGTCTCAAGATGCATATTTCAAAATTTCATGAATATTTGTACCTGATATATACAAACGCACACACGGTGTAGTATGGAAGAAATTACCGCTGTAACAACTATGATAGAGAGAAGTTGTTTCAGACACCAAAAAGATGAAGCAACAATAAATATGTGTGAAGTCCTTACATAAACCTATGGCCTCCCAAAATTTTTTCCCACTCGATTCTTTCATTGTGTATTCATTGTTTTATTTCGTTTTTCGTTTCATTTATCCTACCCTAGTTTAATTTCGATCCAACGTATTTAAAGACTTGAATATGATGACGTGAAAGAATTTATAATGCCGCTTTAACAGCTGCTTTTAACCGTCTTCATATTTTTTTTTCCTTAGTCTGTATTTCTCCTTAGAAAATTCTTTTATTTCATTACTTCAATATTTTAAACCATATGACAATAACCACCCTTAATTTGCATCAACATGGCGCCAACATGAGACAATATAGAATATTCATACTTGTTTGTCTCTATCTGTGTACATGTCTGCGTATATCTCTGCATCAGTGGTAGATGAACGAGTGTGTCGGTAACAGCTCAATCAACACACATCCGCCATACATGTATACACACATATAAATACATACATACATACATACATACATCCCTATGTACGTCCATACGTACATACATATATTATACACGCTTGCTCCCTTCTGACACCACACGAAACATGCTTTACAATGAAATTCTGTTTTGTGCCGAATGCTGAATCAGGTCTGAGTTTTTTCTTTCATCGATTTTCAATATCCACTTCAGTCTCGCATTCATTTTGCATATATAAGTGCGTGTCAGTCTCTCTCTCTCTCTTTTTCTCTCTCTCTCACTCTCTCTTTCCTCTTCACTTTGTTTGTATGTCTGTATGTGTATGTGTCTCTATCTCTCTCTATATATATATCTCTCTCTTCATCTATTTATCTATCTATTATCCCTTTCTCTCCCTCTCTATTCGTACACAAAAACACAAACATATATATAGAAATATATATAGAAATATATACATTCATATATATGTGTGTGTGTATGTGTGTATAGATACATACTTACCTACCTACCTACATACATACATACATGCATACATATATACCTACCTACATACATACATACATGCATACATATGCACTTACTACGTAAGTATATTCATACATACATATATTTTTTAAAATGCAAATATATATGCAGAAAAAGTCACATAAATGGATAGATACAGAGAGACAGAGAAAGAGAGATGGTGGGGAGTCGTATATATCTATAGATACAGATACACGCATACACGCATATATTTTTATGTGTGAACGTGCGCTTGTGCGAGTTTGTGTTTAAACAACCATATTAGAAGGGAAGAATCATGGATGTCTTCATTCCAACTTTACTTTCTACTTTAGCTGGGAGAAGCATTCTATGCTTGCGGTTACCGATGAGGACGACCTTAGGCTAAACGCCAATACAACGCAAGATCAAATTAACAAATCTCACTTAAATCTCACTCATTCACATTATAGAACCAATGGCCATTATAGAACATTGGCCAATGTCGATTCCGACACTCATTTTCTTATGTTAGTAGACATACGAACATGGACACAGTACTCTATATGTGTGTGTGTGTGTGTGTGTGTGTGTGTGTGTAGATACATATGCATATCTATGTGTGCGGGTATGGGTATGTATGTATGTCGACTTAATGTGTAAACTCCTGATGAAAAGAGCTGTCAGACACTATTTCTTCATAAACTGATTTAAATATGATCCCTTATCGAAAATGCTATGTACAGAACAATGTAAAAAGAAATTTACGCTTTTAGGAAATTGGTTTATGTAGAACATGTGATACCATCCATAACTGAAGAATGAGGTAGAAAAGAAAAATGATTTTCATGGTGTCAAAGTATTATATGTAAAAAAACAAAATAAAATAAAATAAACAATTTTTTAGCTATTTCCATCGTAAATTTTGTATTCTTCAGCAGACATTTTTTTTTTCAGTATGTGACCATATTTCACCTTACGGAAATATATAATATGGGAAATAAAGTATTTGAATGGATTTTTAATACAGCTACATTTATTCGTCTATCGAAAAACAAATTAACATTTAGTTTTTGTAAGCACTAAGACTACATAAGTAATAACGAATACATTGTTCTTGGGCGTTTTATAGATATTGCACATGAATCTATTGCATGATTTTCATGTGGTTGAATACGAATGGATGAACAAAAATCGCAGTTTATTTGTCAACTGAACAAATCAAGCTGCATTCTTTGTTTAGCAGTGTTCGGAGCAATTGACTAATATTCCGATGTGTCAGAATTTCTTATTATGCATTGTCTCGCTGAATGTCTGCATTCCATCATTTCAATACGACACTTCGAGAAACACGTTTTAAAATGTTCCAGTGTGCAACTATATCTACTATATAAGTGAACGTATGTGTGTGTATGAATATAGCCCAGAAGGGTTCTGAAACGGTGCGCCCTCGAGAAAATTGGATTTGAGTTTCGAAATCTCAATCCCAAAGGGAAGGAATTCGGTTATACTTAATAAAAATATATATAATTTGCTGCGAGGAATAACTTTTAGATCGATAAATCTATTTTACGCTCCCCCCCACTGCATATATATATATATATACCACATTCTTTATCACTCTCTGTTAAGTATATTTTTCACGCATGCGATCTCTCCCTCGTCTCTCTCTCTCTCTCTCTCTCGCGTTCTCTCTCGCTCTCTTCCTTTCTCTCTCTCTCTCTATCTCTCTCTCTCTCTCTTCCTTTCTCTCTCTCTCTTCCTTTCTCTCTTCCTTTCTCTTCCTCTCTCTCTCTCTCTCTTCATATTACATGATATTTCTTTTTTATTTTGTTTAAAACTTTGATTTAATATTTACTTTCATTCTATGATACACTTCTGTCACGCAGAAAATGCTACCGTCCAAATCCTGTTTCCTGATTGGGTAAAAAAATTACCACGCTTTAAACCTCAGTAACATTTTTTCTAATATTTTTTCATAATAAATGAATCACAAAATCGGATTCAGCGTGAATAAATAAATCAATATGCCAAAATTTTAAGAATTTTCACGTAGTTTTTAAATTTCAAAATTTCAAAACCTTCTCTCTCTCTCTCTCTCTCTCTCTCTCTCTCTCTCTCTCTCTTCCCTCTCTCTGAATATCTCTTTCATTTATGCTATGCTCATTGTAAACTTTACCCCTCTTTATATTTATTTACCCCCATCGCTCTCGCTCTGTGCCTATGTATATCGATCGCAGTTTGTAAGTGTGTGTGTGTTTGTAAGTTAGTGCGTCTATAGGAATGTATGGAAGGAATTTCATTAGGGTGACAGTCGTAAAACCGTTATGAAGCCTCAGCAGCGAGCTACAAATAATCTTTCCGTCTTTGCACTAAATAGAAAAACAAAAATTTTGTATATCAGCATATAAATTTCCCGAAATAATGCTTAGATCAAGAGACCTATCCATCAGATAAGCTAAGATCTGCTGTGGAACTGATAATGAAAGATGATGCTAAAAAATTTGCTGATGTAGAAATGGTAAAGAAAAATTCGACGAAGGCCTTAAAAAGCATCGCTTCGCAAGAGTTCCAGCACTGCTTCGAATAATGGTAAACGTGCTTGGACCGATGCATTGCTTCAAATCTAGAATACTCCGAAAGCGATTAAAGTGTTAGCATGCAAAACTAAGTGAATAAAATGATATTGCTTAATCACTATCTCTTTTGAGTACACACACACACACACACACACACACACACACACACACACTAATTTATGTATATACTTTTTGTGCTGGGACAGTGCCGCAACAGTGAGTGTCCTGTAACTCGAAAACCTCTCAGATTTCTATTGACATCAGGCCAGGAGGATATTTGAAATTATCGAATGATACTGTCGCAATTAGGACTTAGTACACTCGTTGTTCTGGTGCCTTGCAGAAAGGCTGACATGAGGATACTTATGTTCAGTGATTCCTTAATTGTAATTATATCATAATGCTAGATTAAATTCAGCAAATATACATAAAATATCCTGAACTGTACAAAAGAATATGCACGCACAAGCTTTTTGTCGTAGACATCGGTTTCGTAATATGGAAGCATTTTACAACCACTGTCATACCGTTACGAATGATCAGGTTACTACTACTACTACAACAACCACCACCATCAGTACATTCACTACTACTATGTATACTACTACTACTATTTCTCTTCCTCTTTCTTGGTCGTTATCTTCTATATCACCTCGTTCTTCCTCATACTCCTCCTTCTACTCTCTTCCTCATTTACCGCTTCATTCTATTCTGCTTGTTCTTCATTCTCATTTTTT
>JAOPJW010003814.1:5440572-5452538 GCA_027122535.1 Octopus maya
GTGTTTTAACGAGTAGGTGTGCAGCCTACAACGGGATTTAAGTGAGTTATTTCCATAACCTTAATATGTATGTGTATAAACGAGACATGCTCAATAACACACATACACACTCAAACACGCACTCACAAACGAGCACACTCACACACATATACATCACACACATATGCGCATTCCCATTTAATCTTACCTCTTAAGAAGACGATTTAAACTAATCTAATCCTCAAAACAATTTCGATTTCTTTCACTGAACAATTTACTTTAACACATTTGCGATATTTCCATATCCTTTTTATTTTAGTTTTTAAGTATAAGTTATTGCTACAATGTATGTCACTCCATTCATTTCTTCTCCATAATACCACTAAAGAAGTGAAATTATTTTATTAGGATGTTGAAGTGATAGAATTTAGGCAGATTTCTATTAAATATCTAGCAAGAAATTATGTTTGTCGTCAATATATACATATAAATTTGGAGGTGTACATATATTTAAGGGTGAATGACGTATTGTTTAAAATAATGGTTCAGGCTGCTTCCTCCTTGACACTCAGACCATTTTCTACCCCGAAGACTCATCACTACAAACGTAGACCGCTTTCAGCAGCAATTTCAATGCAAAAGTATTTCACAAATAAACATTATAAGCCATTATTTTTTTTTATTTTACAACTGCCACTTTAGTCCACCCCGTTATCACCATACTTTCATACTTTTCTTCGACGTCCCCATCCCTGGATCTTTCTTCCACCTCCAAGGGAGTACTACCGGCTGCTTTAGGAACCACTGGTTCATAAGGTCGCTTCTGAACCACAAGCTTCAGTATTTTATTCCACTGCACAGCAGCTTGGTCACGGGCAATTTGCTATAACTTCAGGTTGACCTATATTTCAACACTAGTATCACAACACCGTGTGTCCAATAGACGACTGAAACTCTGGTCTGGTAGATGTTTTGATCGTCCCCAATCTCGCCAATTAGACGCATATGTCTGACGAGCTGAACCGAATAACAAGCCTACGAAATACAAGCCACACCCACACACACACACACACACACACACACACACATGCGCGCGGGTACTTCTTGAAAACTGCATTGCTGCTATATTTGAGCATCAGTCCAGCGATTCTACGAAGCTTTTTCGTTTCAATAAATTGAAACCAACCCGAACGATAAATTTCTACAGATGCGCTGGTCTCTATTCAACATGTCAGACATTGGTTCCCTAAATAATTGACTGACTAAGTAGATGCGAACGCTTGCACGAATACTTTTAATCTGAATTCTTAAATATCTAGCCAACAGAACTTAATTACATTGTAACCGTTTCTAACTTTGATAAGGGAATTCATAGTAGCAAATGCGTTTTCTATTGGGAAATCATTAAAATCATAATGAACGATTTCTATACTACATAGATAAATCAACGAAAAAGTAGGTCAGCATGTATTTTTTTTGGTGTCTTAAATTAAATGCTGACATATTTCTCTTTGACCATGCACTTCTTTTAATGATATATTGGGTTGGCAAGAAAGTAATTTCATTTCTCGCAAATAAATAGAGTTGCGACATTTTTGAATGACTTTTATCAATATTAAGATTTTTTTTCTTTTCACATTTGATAGCCGTTACTTTTTAGCTTGCTTTAGAAGCAAATTGCACGTAATTTTTTTTTTTGCAGCCGTTAGTTCAGTCAATTTTAACACAGGGTGCAAAAACGAACATTTTCTCCACATTTTGCTTTTTTTATATCCATTATGGCAAGAAAGCTGCTTGCGGCTCACAAGGAAATTTGGGAAGTTTAGGTGGTGATTCCTTAAAAGAACGCACAAGTCAGAAATGGTTTTAAAAGTTCCAGTCTGGAGATTTTCATTCAATGATGATTAACGTTCTAGTCGACCTACAGAAGTTGATGATCGAATGAAAGCCATAATTGAATCTAATTGTCATATACAATTTGGTGGGATTACAAAGGTGTTGTGTATTTTGAGCTGCTTCCAAGGAACCAAATGATCAAGGAAGCACTCAAAGAAAAACAGCAAGAATTGACAAATCCTAAAGGAACCGTGTTCAATCATGACAACGCTAGACCACACACATCTTTGCTAACTGGTGAAAAATTATTGGAGCTTGGTTAGAAAGTGATGGCACTTGCGCGATATAGCCCTGACCTTGCGCTACCAGATTACCATCTATTTCGGAGTTTGCAAACTTCTTTGAATGGTAAAACTTTCAATAATCATGATGGCCTGAAATCGCACTTGCTCCAGGTTTTGGTTGAGAAGGACCAGAAATTCTATGAGCGTAGAATCATTAAGCTGCCAGAAAGATGGCAAAAGGTCATGAAACAAAATGGAAAATATATAATTGATTAAAATTCCTTCTCGGAATGAAAAACAAATGATTTTTATTTCACACTAAAAAACCGAAATTACTTTCTGGCCAACTCAATATGTTGAGAAAAGCGAGGTTTCGTCCATTCTGATTTCATATGCCTCTTCCTGTCACACACAAAGAAAGACACCTCTCCAGGATTTGTAACGGATGTACAGGTTTAAAGACGGGAAAAATAAATTAATTATGTCTATAATTAAAAATGTACTAAGATTTGAAACAAAATAACGTAAATATTAATAATATGGTGTTTTATGGCCATTTTTGTTTAGGAATATCCGTTGTCCTTGTGTTTTCTTAGAAAATTTAAACCAGAACTGATCTATCAGTTTGATAATCAAACATCTTTAACTGTCTCTGAGTTTTGTGTTTTTAAATGAAAATTTGTCGTGTTTCCTACCATTTTTAAAAGGTGGCAAGCCATTTTAAGGTATTTGACTGCTATATTTCTTGGTTCCAGCAAGTACATAGAGCCTCCGCTTTTGTCTGAGAAGCATATCTGATTAGTTAAACACTTTCTATGAACTTCATAAACGACGTAATTCTTGATATTGACAATATAAAATGCGGAGAGATTATATTATTAAAGCAGTCCAGTCATTCACTAACTTTGTTGCTTAGCAACAACTCAGAAAATATCTTGTTTCATTCGGATGAAACATTAAATTGTGGTTGCTGTGCTATTTAACACATATCTTATTTCAAACTATGGCGTCAACAAGGCCGTTATTGAAAACCATTAATGCGAAATTTCTGTATTTCATATCCAACATTTTCATGATATATAATGTGAGAAACCTTTAAAATATTCTTTAACGGAAAGATAGAAACAAAATAATATTATTTAAGCAAGATAAAGATGTGTATCATATTCATAAATCCAATATATTTTGTTGGTTAATCACAGCTTGGGCATTGCTTGAGAGGAGCGGAGAAAACACACACTGTTGATAATACGAAGATGCTAAGCCCAAACTTCCTAAATATTCTCCACGTTTTGATGAAATATGCATATGTGTATTTCAAAATGTGAATTAATCAAAATTTCAATGTTTCACGGAAACAAAAAGACATATAAACAGTTATTTCACAATATACTATTGATGTTGATTTCTTTATAACCATCTCAATCTTACATCCAGAGACTGATATATGTGTTCTAAAATTCTGTGGAGCACATGGAGCAGTGTACAGGCATCAACTCTGGTTTATTTGGATAAATTTTTTCTTTTCTTTATTGTTCGTCAGATAGCAAGGTATTGCTATTCTCTCGTTTAATTATTTTCCATCCCTTAAAGAAATTGACATTTTATCGATACTTTTGTTACTACTAACGTAAAAGCTCACTTAATATAATTCTATTTCACGTAATATTAATTGAAATATGTACGACGGTGACCAGGCAGAATCATTAAAACGCCGAGGAAAATGCTTGGCGGCATTTCGTCCGTCTTTACAATCTCAGTGCAAATGCTGCCGGCGACGGCTTTACTCATCGTCTTTTCACAGTTGATATAATATGTACAAGTCGAACATTAGTGGTGGTGTTGGGATGTCAATGTTATCAGTTTAACCTCTCTCCCGAAATTGCTGGCCTTGTGTCTAGTTGCGAAACCAATATGTATAGAAAATATGTGCACAAAGTTTCCAAAATAAACTTTTACGAGACTTTGTGAGATTTAAAATTTAAGCATTCAAGGACGTAGCTTTATACCACAGTATATTTTCGACCCCACGATATTGAATCAAGCATGACTTTTTCGAGACGTCCTGCGTTTCAGCGGTGTATTCCAACCGCCACTCTGCTTAATTCCGCTGTGTAGTTCTTGACTGATTTTAGCGAAGTTTATCCTACTACAATGATTTGTGCTAGGTCTTGGATTTGAGATTAAATTCATTCCATCCCCAACCCAGTTTGGGAGGTCTTTAAGAAATAAAAGCTCATAACATAAGAGCTGTCCTTTCTTAACCTAACTAAATAGTAAAAGAAAAGAAAAAGAATCTTCTGATACAATTAATTTGGCAATGGCATATCTCATTGTTATTTCTGTAACAATTATCAATCATGTCTCACTGTAACGTTATTCTACAATTAAAGGATTAGAAAGACACGAAGGGTAAAGTAGTCCTAGATACTCTTGACAAAAAACAAAACAGATTAGCTGAGAGTGGAATGTCCTTAATCATAGTGTGGCCTGATCAGTGATAAACAAATGTTAAAATATAGCAACAATACGGTTTTCAAGAATGATAGGATTCAAAATATAACGGAGTGGTCACGGTTGGAGTACGCTCGATCATTGATCTTGAATCGATAATTTATCAAATCGTGGTTAATTATTTATTCATGTAGAGTTAGTGTGAACATTACAATCTGCCATCACATGCATGTAACTCTTCCAGTGCACCTCTGGTGCACATATTCATTAAACAGAAAAATAATAGACGAACATGACTTTCTCTAAAATGCAACAACATTGAAAACAAAGACAGTATCTATTGGGATTTCTTAACAAATTATACCAATTGAAGGCAAGTTGTCAGACACATTTTTCGAAATACAGGAAGAAAAAAAAATAAAAGTCATGTTCATTGATTAGCAATGCTATCAGAAAATATAATTTCATTAAAGAAAAGAATCGCTGAAAAAACACATTTTTCACCAGAAATGTAAATTAACAAAATGTGGGCGAAAGCTAAAGAGATACAAGTTACGAGGCACGAAGAAATGAATAATGGCCAGGGAAATAAATATAAAAATATATACTAAAGGGTCTAGATGATGAACTGCATAAAAATAGTCCATTTACTAAGGAGAGAAAAGCAACGAAAATAACAAAAAATAACTTGAAATAAAAAAAAAAAACGAACCTAATTAATCCTTTTTTTTTAACAATGCTGAAATAGCACTGAAAACAATTGTTAAAAGAACTTTGCTTCATGATATATGGTAGACCTTTTGTGGGATAAATATTCACTTATCGTAAGAGACTTCCTGCCCTTGTTCATATCCTTCTTATGGAAGCTGATTATCATTGGCAACTTGATATTATTTCTTGTGATTGAAGTAAGTAAATGAAGGTAAGGTCAGACAATTAACATTGCACCATGTCTAAGGGCAATGCATTTTTTTAGGTAATATTGTTTTGTCTAAGGCCAATCTGGAGTTCAGCCACAGATCTTTAACTGCCTACTGAGAGAAGAAAAGTTAAACTCACTTGATTTTTCCTAGGGCTTCCTCGGCAGTTGGGAAGGAGGAAATATTTTATATTCTGACAGGAGTCAGAGCTCGAATACCTACAACAGTGTAGACTTTGCTAATGGTTTCACTGATCGAAGTGATAGTGTCAAAAATGGGGATTTGCTAAATTTACTGCACCTGTGCTTATCTCTTCTTCGCAGTTAAAATTATATCTAGGGCAACAGAATAAAATGTTTTTTTTTTCATCTTCTAAACATTACAGGAATAGTTGTAACGGAGATCAGCTTCGCTGTAGCAGTTATAGGAACAATGAAGAACTGTCACACTGGAATGAATATATTAGATGTATATGGGGATACGTTTCGATAAAAATCACCTTTTTTGCATCATGGTTTAATCTGATAACATGACAGAAAGAAATTAGTAAACAAGAAAATATTAGAGATACAGCGAAATGTACTCTAGTCGTGATTAACTTATCTTTGCATTTGAGTATTTCTAGAACAACATAATAGAATGCATTTAAAAAAAAATTTTAAACAGTAGGCCAATGATTGTAATGGAGATTAGCTTCTCTGTAGCAGTTATAGGAACAATCAAAAACTATCATACTAGAGGGACTAAAGGATAGAAGATGTATGCGAAGTATGTTTCCATAAAATCACCATTTTTTGCATCATGGGTTGATCTGATATCATGACCAAAAGAAAGCAGTGAATTAGTAAATATTCTAACTAAAAAATTATCACGTATACAAAAATGTGAAGAAATACACGATTTGTCCACTTTTTCTTTCTCAATCCTCTAATGTTCACGTATTTAACATTTTTCTCTATATCGTAAAATTTTGAAATACTGGTATTGGAAATTTATTCCATATCTAAAGTCAATATCTCTAGTTATGTAATCATAAAACACTTACACAAATTCAACGCCCATATTATATTTCATTCACTTTAATTTTATTATTCTAAAATCTTGAAATCAATAATTTTATTTTGCATGAATATGTGTTATAAGTAGGTGCGAATTTCCAATTATCCAAAACCTCTTCAAAATAACTTTTCTGCACACGCCATCTACACATTGGTTGAGTTTGAAGCAGTATAAGTTGTTTCAAACGATGCTTTATGTATAGAAATTAAATGCATTAAATTATGAAACAATTTTCAATTAAATCATATTTAATAAGCACCTCGTTAACTAAAGATATTGTATCTAAAAGTGAGGTGTTATTTAATAAAAATCTTACGTAATGTATATTCAAATTTATGGAATGAATTTGGGGTAATAATTAATAAATTGAATATCCACATTAGCTAGAGCAACATGGATACCACAAAATTATTCGTTTATTGTAAAAATATATTTTCCCGAAATAAATATATAATTATAAATGTATATACACTTCTGTTTGGATTTAAATACTTTTTAAAATTCCCATCGCTTCAAAACACTGCTAATAAACCATCGCTACTAAAACACTACTAATAAACCTTCAAAGTAACATCTATAAAATTGTTCGGTTTCCTAAAATAAAAACTCAGCCAGATGTGGCTAAAATAAAGTTGTACCATCTTTAAATTATATTAGGATGGTATAACTGGGATGTAATAGAATGCAATCATCTGAATTGCAGATATACCAGGACTAGGAAACAGCAACATTAGCTCACTAAAATCTAGTATTCATATGGCATTATTAAGAATGATCCTGCTTATTTTTATCAATGCTCTCAAAAGTTCCGCAAAGTAGGGTGAGGTTCGCCGGCAACCATCGTTTTAAAGGGTTTATCCATACGTGATAGTAAAATGCCTTGTGTTCAGAAAATAACATATATGAATATGGTTAGGCGAACCAGCACTGATAAGCTGCTCTCAATCAGGTTGTAGCCGAGTATTTCAGTGTGTCAGTTGTAGAAATTGTGCTGCATCACTGGCTTCGACTGGGATTATGTAAATTGGTGACAGACACTACATCATCAATTTTATCTCTTCAGCCGTTTAAACGTTTTTGAGGAATAACAAGCATGTATCCGCATTTACATTTTTGTAGTGAACGCCCTTCGGGCATGCTTTGCAGTAATGTTAACATGATCCTCGTAACTAAGATATTTCATGTTTATTCCCAATAGTAAGCAAGCTGAGCGAGTCTATCTTTCACAACCACCCATCTACCAATAGATTCGAGGGTAAAATTTAGTAGATGCAAAATCCATGGAATGCTGTTTGAGTGACATTCTGAATTGAAGATCTATTTGTAACTCTTAACAGAAAATCTCCATTTTTCACTCCTGCATTTTTATTATCTCTGTTTTGTAGTTTATTGATTACTGTATAAAAGCTGATGCATTTTAAAGGGAAAATGTTACCAGAAAAAGTGTAAATATTTTACTAATTAAACTGGTTCAAAGATTTACTGCCTATTCATTCTACTTTTCTTTTTGTCGCTCCGTAAATCATTCGCCCCTCATAACTAACTGGTTTCATTTCGTTTGTACTCATAACATTTTCTTTCAGTTGTTGGAAAGATGCATAAAATTTATTAACGTCAATATTCTCTCAAGTAACTGGGATATCCACTTCGTCCGGACGAAAACTTTAAAACAATTAAATTGAGTTGATTATCTGAACAAACCCAATGACGTTTATGGGATATAACATTCTTATACCATGGTGCATTCATATATCCCTTGAAAATTGAAAAATAAAATTAGCTACTTCTTCTATAAAATGATTTTTGTGCGTAACGTAAGTGTTAAAATATTACAAAAAAAAAAATGGGGTGAGAATTTCACAAAATTTATTAAATTCAACACTGAAGTGGAAGAGTAGTGAGACGTTCTGTTTAGTTAAAGTGTTGAAGATCCATAATAATGTAACCTAATGAGAAGCATTTAGTTCTTTGTTTAATTCGACGTTGTAAAGTTTAATTATCTTGCCCTCTGACAAAACAGCAATTGTCAAGATGGAGTAATTAAATAACAAGAGGCCGATAATATGTCGAGCAATCTACTCAATCAGCAGTAACATCTGCTCTTACAATTTCCTCTCTTCAGTTATCCTTATCTTACTTCACGTTCTTTAGTCTTCTATTCTGGTTTAATATTGGAAGTCAAACGGGGCGGGGTTATATCGCTACATAACATTTGTCCTTCTGTGTAGGAATTTAAGTTTGAGAGAAAACAGAAGATCAAAGTTGATAAAAATTATCAAAAAAAAACAAAAAAAACAGAAAAATAAAATGAAGGAAATAACAACAGCAATAACAATAATAATAACCACAACAACAACAACACTACGCCATCTCTACACCGATAGAACATAACAATAAAACTGGAAAACCACAAAGAAGTTTAACTAGTCTAATAGATACAAGAAATGATGACATAAAGAAAACAATATCAATCAAAAACCAGATTTGATCTTTAATTTTCTTCTTTCATCGACAGTAAATGATTAGATAACCAGAACGAATATATTACTTCCTACATTTAACAATAACTTGTTGAGTGAAAAATTGTTAAAAAGAAATGCTAAAGAAAATCCTTCTCCACAGAAACAAAGAACGAAGAAACTACCAAAGTCATTCCATCTCGTGGAATGACTGTCCAGGCAGAAGAAAGAGAGAGAGTAGAATTTCAATTATCATTGCTCACTGAATTTTCACGTCGATGATGTTAATATTGTTGTGTTATTTATTATTTATTGTCGTTGTTGTTGTCTATGATGATGATGATGTTTTTCTTGCCAGTATTTTACGAGGTTTTTGCAGTGTTCCCCCAACCCCATTTTTCTTATCTATTCTCTAAGATTAAGAAAAAACAACAACAACGACAACAACAAACGTAGCCTATTATTTTCCGGTAAGTGAATTGTTCTTCAATCGAAAATAAAATTGATAGAAAATCTATGCTAAAAGGGAAATTCTGCTACAACACAAAAATAACTACAGTGGCCACTGTTTAATCCTAATCCTATTACTACTAATAATGGCAATACAAACTATGACTACTACTACTACCATCACCACTACTACTACTACCATCACCACTACTACTACTACTACTACTACTTGAGGCTGCTTCAGTTACTCGTATAGCGGTTCTATTAATTGAATTTACGTTTTAACGGCAGCTTTTTTTGGTAATAGGAAAATAAAAGAGCGAAGCGAAAGAAAAAGAAGAGGAAGAAGACGATGACGCTGGTAAAAATTATATTGTAAAGGCTAGTTGCAAGCAAAAACGATAGCGAAACGAAAAAAGAAAAAAAAAAAGAAAAAAAAAGAAAAAAAAAAGAAAAAAACTAAATGTAAAAGTAACATTATTTTGAAACAGAAAATGAAGCTTGGCTGAGATGTCTTATTAGAAACATGAATTTCATGTTTTGGTAGTAGTCTTGTAACGCTTTAACGACGAAGCTCAATGGGAGGATCACGTCGCATCGGCTTTTAGTAACTCTATCTTTCTTTAGTAGTTTAGTTTAAAATTAGTTGATTCCTGGGAGTGGAAAAATAATCACCCTTGGTTCAGTACTTGATGTTCTACTTTAATGAGAAACTAATACAGATAATGTTGTTAGTCGTGTGCCAAGGTAAATTTAGAGAAATATTTTTTTTCTTTTAAATTTTATTTTACAGATTGTGCGATTTTAATTTGATTGCATTGTTAAAAGCTTTTGATGTTTTTTTAGATAATTGGTTAGCTTTCATCGAGCGGACTTATGATCAAAAGCTTCCCACCCGTGATGATCCTGTCGTTATTGTTTGCTTTCACGCGAAGCACATCTATGAACATTATTATCCATCACTTCCTTCCTTTTCTTATGTGATAGAGTGTGATATGAAAGAGATTTAGCTGTTTATTCTAGAAAGTCAAGCATTCACTTAGTTGATTCCTGAAAGGCGCCTTTCTTTAAAGCTTTTATGCACTGATTATTCGTTAAATAAGCAAAGAAAACCATCAAAAATCTTTTCCTTCTTCTACTACTACCACTTCCACCGCCTAGAGTAGAAAATAACAATAATAATAATAATAATAATAATAATAATACCAACAACAACAACAGCAACAACGACGACGACGTCGACAATGATAATAATACATCTCCACACGAAAAAGAACACTTAAGATCCAAGAAAAAATGATACTGCTCAGTTGCAAAACAAAAAACAAAAATAGATTCTAGAATCGATGACATGCACGAAAACAATATCAATTAAAACAGATTTTCCTCTTCAATTTTCTTCTTTTATAGATACTAAATGTTTAAACAACCAAAAAGATCTCGCTGCTATTATTGGCAGGTCTCAGGTCAGTTGGATGCTGATTCAAGGCGGATTGGTTTATAACTATATGCAATAAAAAAAATCTCCTGTCCAACGGTCCACTGATTCTGCCATTCTGTTATTCTGTCTCGATTCCACTGATTGTGAAAAATAAATCTGCTATCTTTACTTATAACCTTTTTCTAACATAGATGTACGAACGTATTTCAATTATTTCAATACAAGGGACATTGTCAAACGGTATAGAATGCATGTGTCAAGCAATATGGTATCTTTGCTTGAAGCTATGAAGCATAATTGCCGTATGCTGAGCGGCAAAGTTGCTCCAAGCTATTCGGCATCTTTGTCGTATGTTTTTGCCGTATGTTTTGGCTGTAGATTTAAATATTTGCAATAGTCTTAGAGTTGGTTAAGCTCGAAAAACTGCTAAGGTAAGTGTTACTTTCAAATTTTGTCACAAGTCCAGCACTTTCTCGGAAGTGGCTAAGTGAATTCCATCCCCAAAACGAGCGTGCGAGTAGAGGTTTTGTGAGTATTTAGTCGTGCATCTTTCCATTTCTGAATTTACATCACCATAAACTGAAATCCAATAACAGTAACTAATCTTGGATAATATAGCCCTTAAAAGATGCCCTTAAAAATGGGGATAATCGTACCACACGTCATAGATTATGCTTCAACATCACAAATCTGAGGTTAAGCAAGAAGAACGTCCGAACGATTTCAACTTTGACCTATCTCTGTATGGATTTGATAAAATAAGTTTTATTGAAGATCTTCGATCGATGCAACCTTTATCAATTTAATATCAATTTAATATGTTCCTTATGGCACAGTGCATGGGTACATCTATGCTCGTCACTTTCTCTCGGGTCCTTTGAAAGTTTTTGATAAACAAATGAGAGGAGGTTGTTGGCCTTTCGCATGATCCTTCTCGATATCTCTTTAAGGAAAAATACCTTATAAATTGTAGTCATAAGACTCTGACAATGCAGACTCTCTAATTTTATGCATGTGTATCAAATACTGCAGGTCTATTCAGAAATTCTATTTCATTTTAGATTATTTTTAATTGTAAGCATAT
>JAOPJW010003814.1:9338530-9348570 GCA_027122535.1 Octopus maya
TTAACAAAAGTGCTGTTTAGTCTCAGGTCGAGCATATCTATGACCCAAAGTATTCCAGTTATGACCATCACTGTTGTTGTTTTGTTCAAGGTTGGCCATGACTGATCAGGTTTATGACCAAAGGTGTTCCAACTGTGATCATCATATCTTCTTTAGGTAGTAGGGTGAAACTTGGATTTGGTTGCTATTTCTAGTAGGTGAAGTGACTACGTAGAAGATAGCTCATCTTTTCTGAGTTATAGCTTTTGTGTTGTGTTGTTTGTGTTTAAATTACCACTCTGCCATAGTTTGCCCGTTAAAGAGATGAAGCTAGACGTAGGAACAGATTGGGGGAGTCTATTAGCTTAACTATATTATAATTAGTTTAGTTCAAAAGTTAATGTTACATACAGACAGTTCAATAGAATTCAAAGTTAATATTAATGATACTGAAAATAGTAGCACATGGGAAACTGAACAAAATTGCTCCCAGCGCCTACACATCAACTACTTACACTTTTCTGTTTAAGCAAGTTTGCAGTTAAAAAGAAAACTGTTCAGAGTCTCAGGAGCTGCAGTTAAGAAACACACACACACACACACACAAAATCATCATTTATGCCTACTTTTTTTTTAATACTAGCATGAGTTGAATGAGTCTCACAATGCCTTGCTGTTTGTTGAAGTCGTTTGTTGTTTGGTTTGCAGAGCAGCACAGAAACCAAAAAATCTTTGTTGCGTATGCCATATGTTTGGAACTGCTTTTTATGGCTGGATGCCCTTCTTACTACCAATCACATAACATAGATTGGATGCAGAACACCAGCAAACATTTCAATGGAAGATTAAGTAAGCCTCTTTCAGAATTCAGTTTTCTAAAACCATATTTTGAATTTAGTGTTATCAACATATTTGCAAAATACCTTACTGTTGAAATCAAACTATGACAGGAGTATTCCTTATTCCATAGAAACAGCAGACTTATACGAGGTTAGAAAGACTGATTGTATTTTGTGTGTTGAAGGTTTATTTCACTGACTTCCATGTTGAAGTTCTGCTCAGTCAAAGCTAGTTTCATATACATAACAATACCAACATGAGAGAAACCTTGACTCATGAGGCCTGACTAAATGATTTTTATTTATACATTCAGTGTCTTTGTAAATTATTATATCAACTGGTACCAAGTATGAAAAGTCACAAATGATCTACTCAGAAAAACTAAGTGAGATAAAAAACCACAGGGCTTATCTACTGAATTTTGCTCTAGTTTTGAATTTCACAGCATGCACTAATGACCGCACACATCCACAAAAAAATGACTGAGTGGGTAGAGCAGGTTATCGATGTCACTACTCTATTTATATGAATACAGGTTTTTGAGCAGGATTCAATTGTGCTACAAAACAAATGCTATGATATGCATGGCTGTCCAAATTTCCGGCTTGTCTGTGTATTATAGATTTGTTTGTAAAAACATAAAAAAAAATTCATTCCATTCTAAAAGTAAAAGATGTCCACCGACTTAAAAATAATCAAACAGAAAGCACTAGAAAAAAAAAAGGGGGGGGGGTAAATTGTGAGTTACTGAATATGCATATGGGCATGGAAGCCATAGTGCTGGAGGGACTGGCTGATAGAAGCTCAAGAAAATGCCAAAAGCAAAATGTGCAAAATGATATGAGAAATTGTATAACGGCTCTGTGCATGTGAATTATGTGTGGGGGGAGTTGTCGACATCTACATGATCAGAGGCTATTACAACAAAAATATTATAGCTACCCATAATTACAAGTAAATATAATTTTACTCAAAATTGTCATGCCCCAGCAAGTGCTATATCAGTGATCTGGTAATGAGGATTAACTGTCTACAATCTCAAGAAACAACTGTGTGGATATTACAAACAATTTTTTTTTAAATGAAGCTCATTAAAATATATTTGTAAATGTTTATTTCATTTTGATAGTCTTGTACAAAATAACTTCTCTATATCAGCTGGATGAAAGCTTACAGGTCTTAGATATTGCAATGTCAGTCTATCAGGTGGGACAATTTAAAAGCCACTGGTTGGTCTGTTTGTTTCAGGCAGAAATCACAGGAAACAACTGCAATGATCTATGTTTCAAGGAGATTACTAGACTGCACATGCAATGATTTGGATTATTTCAGTTAAATGTGTTCATTGCTGTCATACAACTAATTGCAAGTGAAACTGTAAACAGTATTCACAAAAGTGACATGTGTCCTATGTACAAGTCAAAGACCAAAGTCAAAATATTACATACACAGAAGGGACCCGACTTATCTCCCACTGTAACTTTTATATCAATATATATGTCAAATTCATATCACCTACAGTTAAGCCTATCTGATGCATGTGTCTCTCACTGCCTATATAGTGTCTCACTAGTGTTGGAGGGTGTGTGGTAGTCATGGGTACAATCCTTTCCTTCTGACTTAAGTGACTTGCACTCCCTTCTAAAATCTGACTCAAAGTACAAAACCTCTACAGCCATTACGCTGAGTCAGCAATGAAAGAAAAACCATTATCTTTAGTTTAGGAATTTAAGACAATCACTGATACTGGATTTCTTTTTTTTTTTTTTTTTTTTTTTTAGCAAGGCTTTTGAGGAATTCTACATTCTGAATACACACCTTCTATTTTTACTACATTTCAAATCTTATTCCTAACAGCTACCACCATTAGAAATATACTTTGAGATATAAACAGTCCAATCAGTTTTTTTTTTTTTCTTTTTTCTGTAGCTGTGTGGTAAGAAGCTTGCTTCCCTACCACATAGTTCTGGGTTCAGTCCCACTGCATAACACCTTGGGCAAATGTCTTCTACTATAACCTCGGGCCAACCAAAACCGTGTAAGTAGATTTGGTAGATGGAAACTGAAAGAAGCCCATCATATATATGGGAGAATGTACGAAAAAAAAACAACAACAGACAAGGACAGGTGGTGTGTGTATGTCTTTGTGTCTGTGTTTGTCCCTTCATCACTGCTTGACAACTGGTGTTGGTGTGTTTACGTCCCCATAGCCTAGCAGTTTGGTAAAAGAGAATGATAGAATAAGTACTAGGCTTTAAAAAATAAGTTCTGGGATTGATTTCTTTGACTAAAACCCTACGAGGCAGTGCTCCAGCATGGTCGCAGTTAAATGACTGAAACAGGTAAAAGAATAAAAGAATAAAAACTTTCAAATGCCAAATGGCAGCAGTTTGGTTAAGTAGTGTTGCTGGTCATGGTAGTTTTCTAATGACTTGAAATCGGTGGTACCATGCTTGAGTAAAACTTTACTACTGAAGAAAAAGTCTTTTAGTAGACAACAGTGAGTGTTCAGCTAAAAATATTGTTTGAAGACATAAGTTCCTAGAGGCTGATTTCCTCTGAAGATGTTATATAAATGGAGAGGCTTCAGTAGTACTCCAATGATCTAATGGATGAAGAAACTCTTCTCCATAGAAATAGAATGTTTATGGAGATGGAAAATGCTATTTTAAACTTAACCTTTTAACAGCAGTTTATAACATTAAAAAAAAAGTAATAACTAACAGACTTTAGTCTACTTCTCTAAACTGGTAGTAATGGTTAAGAGCTTTATGTATATTACACTTATGGAAAATATTAAATAAATGAAGATATAAAATTAGATAATTAAAATATTTTTCAAGCTTGGAATTTCTAGTGTTACGAATGACATGTAAGTGTTCAGAATGTTACAAGAATCATTTCAAAGTTGAGCAACAACCAAAGGTTGTCTGAAGTTTGTTTATATGTGCACACACATGCATGTGTGTGTGCGTGACAGTGTAAATGCATATGCACACATATGTCTGTGTACATATATATACGCATGACAAGTCAACAGGGTTCCACAATGTAATTCACTTCTGTAAGAAAGAAGCAATCTCATTTTCTATCTGAATTATAATATTCCCACACACATATAAAAGATATTATCAGTTATAATTAAACTCTGTTAATACAAAATATATTTCTAATACATTAGCAGCTGTTAGTAGATCTTCAATTTCATTTATTATATGTAGTTAAAGCATACAGTTTTACTCAAATTTCAGTAGTTATTATTTATTCATAAAATATTTTAGTCTTCTTCCATCTTTAAAAACTGACATTCTGAATTTGATTTTTTTTTTTTTATTATTATAACAGAAATATTTCTGTAATAACCACATGTGTATTTCTGACAAAACAAAATCCAAAAGCTTTGATTGCACCTCTCCATGAAGACTATTTTCCTATGTCAGAGTTTACTAGCACCACTTTACTATATTTGAAATACTTTCTTCATCATGTGAAACAGTACAACGAAGAATGAATATTTAAAAAATACTTGCGCATAACATTAATTTGAAACAATTTAAGAAATAACTTTTGAAAAGTACATAAGTGAAATGATAACTTAGCCTTCATAAATAAATAAAACTATAAAACTTTTTTTGTTTATGTAGACTGTTTCATAAAAAGTTTATAATAAAACACACTAGCATTATCTCTATATGCAACACCCATGTCACCTTTCTATGTTGAATCTGTAGAAATGGTACACACATACACACATTCAAACATATATACATATGTTATTGTATTAAATGAATCAGGCAATAAAGTGAAATTGACAAGCTTCATTACAACAACGTATTTTAAAAGCTGATACTTGAATACAGTTTGTCAATTTCTCATTATTTCAATAGTAATTTAGATCCACTTAAGTATATATTAAGATAAATGTATACAAAAAGAGATAGATAGTGGGTGAGTGAGTGACAGACAGTGAGAGAGTGAGTGAGTGACGTAGACAGAGGGTGAGTGAAAGAACGAACTAGTAACAGTGAATCAACCTAAGTGACACTTACACCCACACAGTTTTCTCCTCTTTCATGCTGTTAGATAATTACTCTTATGCCATCAGCTCAGCTCTGTCTACACCTCTCTATACAAAACAATATCACTGATTCTAGCTCACTTTTACATACACATTTTCCAGTATATTTTAGACTCAAAAGAACTCAAACATTTTGTCTGCCTACACACGTGTGTGTGTGTGTGTGTAAAGTACAGGTGCTGGTGCCAAGTAGAAAGCACCCATGCTGGTGCCATGTAAAAAGTACCTGTGCAGGTATCACCTGTGCAGTTGCCACACAAAAAGCACCCAGTACACTCTGTCAAGTGGCTGGCATCCAACCATAGGAAGAGCATCCAACCATAGAAACCATGCCAAAACAGACAATTGGCACCTGCTGCATCTCTCTGGCATGCCAGCTTTTGTCAAACCATTTAACCCATGCCGGCATGAAAAACATTAAACGATGATTCTGACATCCACACATGGTGGTCCCCAGCAAACAGATAATGCAAGGGAGATAATATTTGGCAGAATTAGAAGTTTGAAATTCAGAAATAACGTATAAGATATATAGAATGTGAGTGTGTGTGTGTGTGTGTGTGTGTGTGTGTGTAAATGTCAAATGACAAGAATGGGTGCTCAACATTGCATTGGTGGATAGAATTTCTTTATTTGCATATTAAGGTTACCATTGGTTTCATGTAAAAAATTGTCCAGATATTACGATATTTTTCTTAACATGAACCCAATGGTAGCCTTAAAACACACACACACACACACACATGCATATATATAAATATACCTACATACCCACACATGCGTGTATATGTGTAAAATCTCATTTTAAGTCTCATACTAGTGGAATTTACAAAATCACAATTTCACATTTGAACAATCTAAGTTTAAGAGCTTATGTCATAGAAAGTTCCCCTCCAAGGGACAAGCCCAGGCAAAGTTGTTTCTATGGAAGACCAGCAGCTGCCCATGCATACCAGCCTCTCCTCTCCATGCTACTAATGTTATCCAAGGGAAAGGCAAAGGGGCCGAAACAGCTTGGCACTAGTAACATCGGAACTCATTTCTACAGCTGAGTAAATTGGAGCAAAGTGAAATAAAGTATCTTGCTCAAGAACACAACACACAGCTTGAACCGGGAATCAAACTCACTATCTCATGATTATGAGTCTGATGCTCTAACCACTGAGCCATGTGCCAATACTTAACACTTACAGTATTCTAATTAGTAGCTCCAGTTCTCTGTAGCTACTGGATTTGTTGAGTATACAAACAAATTCACTGCTTGTTTACCTGTGATTGATCAAATTGATGTAGATACTTTTAATGAAAACCCAATAAGTTTTGAGAACCAATTAAGGCTGTGAATCCCCTTTTCAGTCTATGGTGAAATTAGTTAAATATGCCCTGTTTATATATGTCCTACATAGGTTACACACACTTACAAGGCTTTGGTCATCTGGAACTATAGTAGAAAACACTTGCCCAAGGTGTCATGCAGTGGAACTGAACTCAGAACCATGTGGTTGGTAAGTAAACTACTTACCACATAGCCATATTTGTGCCTATTCAACTAATCCCAAATTTTTGTGGAGATTTTTAACGCTCCTCATTTAGTAATTTACAATTTATCCTAGATATTGCTTTAAGACTTGAGAATGATTTACAAATATATTTGAATGCTTCTAACAGAGAAAATCTAAATCCCTAAATCTAAAGAAAATCAATAATATATGTGAATAAAATAAAAAAAAAGAATGCACACATACAAGTGAAAAAAAAGGAAACTTAAGAGGTTTTTCTTAAAATGTCAATCATTTAAATTTTAGAGTATTTACATTTTCTATAGTTTAAGCAGTGCCTGCAAGGTTAAAATATATGAACGAAATAGTGCAGTGTTAAGGGAAACAATATTTATAAAACAGCAGGCAGTTTGTACAATATACAAAAAGGGGAGGCAGTAGCGCAACACAAGCATCCAAACCTGTATGGATAAAGTAATCAACACTAGTTGCATCGCAGCATGCATAGTGATATATTATCTGCTGCATATTTCTATTCTGCACTTGACTTTGATCTGATATGACACAACCCACCCAACTGAAGTGTTTTAACACAGGAATCATAATGTAGACAAGAAGGATAACTAAATAATAATTTGATGCAGTCAGATTCATTATTAAATAATAATAATAATGTAATGCAAGTTAAATAAATAGAAAAATTGTAATTTCTGCATTGTTAAAACTTTGCATTTCTGTTCAAATATGATGTTTTAATCTATGGAGCTAAGAACAGGAATCCTTAAACAAAACAAAAAAAAAAGAAGCGTAACACAAATAAAGCATATTAGATGTTTATAAAATATACACATAGATTGCATGTGTGTGTGTGTGTGTGTGTGTGCGTGCGCGCGCGCGCATCAGAGAGAGGTAGGGAGAGAGAGAAAAATGCACTATTTGTGAATATGGGATTGTCAGAAATGCATTACTGTTTACAATTTTGTGATAGGAAACTACTACCAATACCATGGTTCCTCTACATTTCTAGCACTGGACCTCAATCAATCCTCTTGCCATTTGTAATAGTTGGAGACTATTTGCCCAAACCTCAACCAAAGATTTTCACAGCACCATTTCCTTTGTATTAATACAGTTGCTTAACCCTTTAGTATTTAAACCGGCCATATCCGGCCAAAATATCCAATCTGTTTTATGTTCAAACTGACCAGATCCAGGCTCTCACACCTACTCTACAATGTTATTCTACATTAAGTAATTACACCATCAAGATCTTGAAGATATGAGGTGATGCATGATTAATTCAAATCAGTGTGAATCAATAAGCATTATGTTTGATAGAATAATCTGAACACTTAAGGGTTAAAACAGTTAGGAAATAGAAAAATACTGGTTAGATTAATAATATTAGGGCAGGATTTTGCAACCATTTTGCTGTAACAACCTAGGTTGTATGAAACGACAAAGGAACATTTATTTTGCTTGACTTGCTATGAAAAGCAGCCAAACCCCACTCAAATCACTCCCTATTTTTAAAAAGGAAACACATTAAATACACTATGCCTGAAAGGAAGGCAAGGTGGGCATGGCTGAAATGCTTTTGATCAGGTGTGCTCAATCGGGATTGCCATGCTAATTTGTATATATTCATACAAAGCCTGTATTAGTTTCCATTTAGAATTTCTTGAAAATATTTTAATTTTATCAATATATCAAAGATGAACAATGTAAATTTCCTGACTCAATCCTTTCACCTTTAAATTACTATTGCCCCTAATTAAAATAAATAATCTTAATACTACATATATGTATATAAATTTCATGTTTTGGGGATCTATTTGCACTTTTTTCATCTAATATGGTTTATTTTCTGTGATGAACAAAGCTCTGTCTTATAGAAATCACAATAATATCTAACCCACAAACCAAGTACATGCTACACATCCTATATTTTGAGATCAGAAGGAATAAATTGAAGTGGTGGAAGGAGGAGGCAACAGAAAAAAAAACCAAAACTAAGAAAGAGGAATTCCTGCAAAAAATTGCCAACAAGTAACTGAGTGATAAACTCTGCTATAGATATTGTCCAGTGAGATTCCGAGGATGATGGAATACAATAACACACACGCCATGTGCTGAGTATGGCATTTGTGTTGTTACTAAGACATTAGTTGGTTCTCTAACAAACTGAAATATATATCGCTTTTTAGTTTTATCAATAGAGTTTATTGTCATTCAGCCTACCTCAGCTAACTACTCAGTCATGTTAATTTCTACTCATTTGATTATAAAATTTAATTGAGTATTTTGCCCATGCAACTTTGCTTATTTATTTATAGTTCCTTTATACACATAACATGGCTGCAAATTTTCCAATCAATAAAGTTACATGTGGAAGCAAAACATAATCATATACTTGGTTTTATTTTGTATAAGGTTCAGCAGTTATGCACCACAAGTAGTAGTAGTAGCAGCAGTAGTAGTAAGCACATGGTTGATTCTACATCCCTACAGGAGCATGTTCTACCTCAAAACAACTACTGTTGAAGTGCATTGTTGGAATGCAAAGACAGAAAAGTGAAGTGACCCCTATTTTGAATAAATATTTTTCATTGACTGCTAGAGTTGTTATCAAATATTACATTAAGTCTGAATTTCTATTTTGCAGGGATTATTTTAATCTTTTCTTACAGTATTAAATACAAACTTCAACATTTTGAATTTTCAACAGCTTACAAACAGAAATAAAAATTAGAATTAAAAGGTTTCCTCTAACTCTCAATTCATAACATTTTTAATTTTATTAAACTGACAGCAATACCAACAACAATAATAATGGTTTCAAAATTTTGGCACAAGGCCAGCAATTTCAGAGGAGGGAATAAGTTGATTACATCGACCCCAGTGTTCAACTGGTTCTTATTCTATCGACCCCGAAAGGATGAAAAGCAAAGCTGGCCTCAGTGGAATTTGAACTCAGAATGTAAAGATGGAGAAAATGCCACTAAGCATTTCGCCCAGCACACTAATGACTTTTGCCAGTTTAATAATAAACATAATAATAATAACAATAATAATCTATGATAATAAGAACGAAACAATACCAAAACAACACAGGGTTTTATTATGGACATGCAAAATACATTTGGTGAAATGCACCAAATGTAGATTATATCTAAAATTTTAGTAAATTGCAAGAACAAACTCAGGACAGAAATTATAATTATAAAACAAGGGAGGAATAGAGTATTGTGAAGCAATTCTTTCTTGAAGGATTACATTATAAACAGAAAAAATTGGATGGGAGAAGATTTAAAGGCACGTTCATAGCATGACAGAATGCAGTCGTGGCAAGAGATACAGGCATGATCAACTATGGAGTAAAAGCAGTCAGCTATATTATTCAACATGGAAACACAGGGAAGGTGGAAATAGGGAGAAGAGAGAAAGTGTCCCTCAGAAACCAGAAGAAAAATCGATTGATGGAAGCCTACCAGCAGCAGTAGTTTTCCATCTCAACAGACTCTTACGATTTCAGGAGTGAAAATTACATGATATAAACACTACATAATATAGAGGTAGTAATTGTCATAACTAAATAGGGAAGAATTTAATAAACCAAAAACCCATGTTAAATATTAAAATTA
>JAOPJW010003814.1:9507069-9519218 GCA_027122535.1 Octopus maya
CTCTATCCATAAAATACTTCTCCAACCTTACCATTGCTCTCTTTATCCTTTTATTTTTATTTATTTACATATAAATATATATAATTTTTTTACTTGCTTCAGTCATTTAACTGTAGCCATGCTGAAGCACTGCTTTGGCTCCTTTCAGTTTCTATCTACCAAATCTATTCACAGGGTTTTGGTTAGCCTAGGGCTATACTATAATACACTTTCCACTGCTATGCAATGGGACTGGAACCCATGTAATTAGGAAGCAATGTAATTAGGAAGCCATGCCTGCACTTATATGGCAACATAAAATTGTCAGATGTCTCTTAATTGAATCAGAGCCAGAGAAAACCACTGGAAATCTTATGCTTTATTGTTTAATTGGCATAGAACATTCTTTCCTAATATGTCTTTGACTTGTCTGTGTTACTGTTTTTTACTGAAAGACTAATATTCTTAAATAGATATATTTTTTCTAAACATACTTCTTCAGCTGTTGCAAGATTTAATTTATCAATAAATTGCTTTTCTTCTCTCGTTAATGAATAAGCTACTACAAACTAGCTTTAGTTGCAACTTCATTATTTCACCCAAGTGAAAAACAACTGCTGTGATAATATATTCTCTTTCAAATGTTCATTATTTCTCATAGCATAACTTTCCTATTAGGTCAGAATAATGGAATGGATGCTTCATTTGGTAATGCTTACACTGTTTTTTTTTTTTGTTTTTTTTTTGTTTATTCAACTAAGTTAGCCCTCTGTCTGAAGGCATTCTAGCAATGACTGTGTGCTTTTGTATCTCAAAGACTACATTATCTAAGGTCGCTTTTACAAAAGATGGTAGATGTGGTTTGAGAGAGGTCTGACTATTTCTTACAGGTGAGTGGCTGCATAGAAACTTCCTAGCCAGACTTTCTGTATAGAAGTTCCTACTGAATGTCACCTTCCCAGAAATCTGTGATAGCCTACAAAACATGGGTCCTGTCCCTTCTTCTCATATGCAAAAACAAATTGTTAATAATATTCCTACATGTGTTTTTGATAATCTTAAGACTAAAATAAATCAAACATGTATGGATAATAGAAATGTCAAACACTCCTTCACTGTAACTAGTTCCAGCATTAGTTATGAACGTTATCAAGTTTTCTAACCTTATCCATTGTATATGCACATAATGTTATTGAACAATGAATAATCTAATAAGTTCTCTTGTAGAAACCAATATGAATCAATATTAATATGGTATGATCTGATTAACCGAAAATCATAAGGTTTATAACAAAAGAGAAAATGTTAAGTTTGGAAACAAGATGATGTGAATAATAAATTCTATGCTGTTTAATCAAATTACAAAGAGAATGCAGGTGATAATTTGTTATATTAATGTTTTCACAATCCAACAAGAAATATTTAGAAAACCAATTCAGAATAAAACCAATCATTTCTGAAGGAAGTACAATTGTTTCACTCTTTCAGCTATGTTAATTTTTGCACAGTTCATCTCGGTTGTTGTGTGTAGAACCAGTGGTGTTTAATCCAGTATTAAGATTAACCATTATAGTGATAAACATTTTCAAATTATTAATTTGAATGTAGGGGCAATGGAGAATGCTTATGAGGAACTGAAGGAGAATTAAAGTATATTTTCATAACAGGGATATACGAGGGAGTAGCCATAAGTAACCGGAAACGTTATCTGTGGGACAAGCCTGCTAGAAGTTACTTGATGTGACCCTCAGGCATCAGTCTGCTGATTGGAGTTGTAGTGTTATGTGGTGTGTTTTTGTTCTGCAGTGCTTCTCTGTTTGTCAATTTTTGGCATTGGCTGAAATGAAACGACAGCGTATTGAAAAACAGAGCAAAAATGGTCTCCTAAGAATTAATATTAGTATATTGATTAAAAAAATGAAAGTGAGATCTACTGGTAAAGTTTCCTCATTTGTGAAATTTTAAACAGCAAATAAAATATTTTCACCTTCAGATATACTGATATACTGCCACAATATAGTTTACATTAGTCATTGATTCTAAGATAACTGACTGGTACTATGTTTACCCTGAAACAATTGCCTCTTTTCACCTGAGCTAAAAACATTTTAATCCATTACTGTGTGCAATGTTATATATGACATGTACTGATTCTTATACCATTAAATGTGTAATGGTTTCTCATTCAACAGGTGACACTTTTAGTTTTTCACTGGTTTCGTATGGCACCCAGCAATTTGAGCAGCTATTCACTCTTTAGCTTTCTGCCATAATGTAGAAAACAGCACACCATCAAACTGCCTACTTGTCCATTCGCATTTTCAGCTGTCTTAACAAGATGCATTTCATTTGAATGATAAACAAAATTCCTGAATGACTTACTCTCAGGAGAGTTTTATGTTTATCAGCAAAACAATATCTGATTTCATTAATGCAAAAATATAAGCTCCTTACAACATGTTTCATATAAAGTTTTTATTAATTCTTTTGTTATCACATTTCTGTTGAAATCCATTGCCTTTGTTTCAATTAATTTTGAATATAATGAAGATTTTAGTAAAATAGCTATGGTGTTTGGAACATAAATTAACATTTGATGGGAAAATTTAAATTAGATCGCTTTAAAACGGAAAGTTTGTTTCATGGAATCCAAGGGCAGTCTCAGTTGGCTTAGTATCAAAAGAGTTAGTGGAGATAATTTGAAATGTCATATTTCTCTTCATTTTGTTAATTTTTAATTTATTTCTCCATTTTTTTTCTTTTGTGAATACATGCTGTTTAATTAAGGGGACAGTGTCCATGAATTTATTAGTTTCCCCACAGACTTTTGGGAAGATGATGTTCTGTTGGAACTTTTTTTAAGTAAAACCTGGGCAACAAGCAGTCTCAACCTGTTAGAAATAACTGTTAAATCTCCCTCAAACTACACTTTACCATTTTAAATGAAGGAGACCTTAGATAAAGTAAGATGGTCATGGATGGAGTGTTTTTATTCATAGGGCTGATCTGGGGGATAAACAACTACAAGAACCAAGGCAGGCAGAGAAGAAATCCTAGTAAGCGATAGACCAGAGTAGTAATTTTGTTGTAAAGAGTTTTACCAGGATCCAAAGTGTGGTACGCAGTTGAGATAAGTATTATGTGGATCAAGTGTGTAACTGATTTCAGTCTGCATTGGGAGCACCTAAGTCACCTCTCCTCTCTCTCTAAATCATCAATTTCAATACACATAATTCCTCTTGGTTCATGCATGCAATCTCACTTTAGCAGAAGCTAAATTATTTGACATTATGAACTGTCTTGCACAAATTAGTATCCAACCTACCTCTATCTCACCAATATTCTACAATCACTAGTGCACAGATGCTGATTCTTCTCTCTAGCCTTTGTATTGCTATTAAATCTACTACTCCAAAATAACCAGCTACATTCCTTGTTTCTCTTCTTGTCACCTCCCATATCCTGCTTTAATCATTTTAACTAATTTATTATTTCAAGAATGGTTTCCATCTTCACCCACACATTTCTTGTGAATGCCAGCTCACGTTTGTTACCAAATGTAGTTATCATAGAATTAGTGGAGTTGTGACAAGTTAGCAGAGTTGAATTTCTAGAGTTTGTAAGGAAAGGAATTATAAATAAGATTAAATGAACCATTTCTTAATCGAATCATTTCTTGAACAAATCATTTCTTGAACAAATCATTTGTTGGTAGCAGAGTTTATTAGGCCTGGAGGTGACAAAAAAAAAAAAAAAATGTCAAAGTTGTTCAGCCCAAGGTTACTCCTGAACAAGCATAACCTATAATCAAATGCATTCTAGGCATGACTGTCCTGTCTTTTCTACATACAATGTGATTTGAGAGTTGAGAGACTGCTATTTTTTAGCAGATCAAATGCCCCTCACCCATCGGAAGCTTCTTTGCTGATCAAGGGTGTTTGGAGAGTTGAAGTGTTGGCAAGTGATGGGAGCAGATAAAGATGATTTAGACATCTTCAGAATAGCAAACTGTATTCATCTGTGGCCTTATTAATAATGTGCCCTCTCTACTCCAGATCTACTCTCTAACCCTGTGTTTATTTGTGACATAATGACCTTCCCAAAATACAAGAAAATGTTGCAATATGTGTGGACATGTCAGTGTGTATATGTAGTTTAACATCTGAAATTACTGTTGGCAGTTATTTGTAATTCAAATTATTAAAAATCTTTCTCAGTAAAGAAATCTTAAACAATTTATATATAATAATCAAAATAACAGTTGATAATCAAGAAAACCACAAATTATTCAGAACACTTGCTTTTGCTAATTATCTATTATTGCTTCACTGACTATCTAATGATAATGTAAATTAAATATTAAGTTTTAGATCTTTAGAAATAGGCTCGTTTTCTATTTCAATCCAACACTTAATTGCATTCCTATCTTTTAAGCCTGGTATTGAGATGAATTTGTAATGTGCAAGTAACTATGGTTATTGAGATTGGAATTGCATACCAAGTGAGGTTAAGGGTTTGATATGGTGAGTGAGGCTAATGATGTAACCAAACAAGTGAAGCTGGTCGTTAGTGTGGCAATCGAGACTAAAATATATATATTTTTTTTTATAAAATAAAGCTGTCTTGTGATCAAAAATGCTATTCACTATCTTCAAGCAACAAATATATATCTTTTGCAAATTAGATTAAAAGGATTTGTAGAAACTAAACACTGTAAAAGAATTAATTAGATATAAGACAAATATGATTGATAGTGAAAATATTTTAGAATAGATTTGCAAATGGTTTTGTCTGAGAAGGTGTTTGAAATACTTGTGAAGAAATTATTGTGCTTGTCATTGTGAATGAAATTAGTAACTTGATCTATAATTCAAGATTTTCACAGCCTGTTTGTTTCTCTTCCTTCTGCAGTCTCTATTTAACCCTTTGCCTTTTAGATTACTCTGTCAAATATAATGCCTATTTATTCATATTGTTTTGAATGACTCATGGATTATCTTGTAGCTTTGAGATTGTTCTAGTTTTAGAATGACGTTGTAGGTAGGTGTGCTAAACCTAATCTAATTGGTTTAAAAATAAAACAGGTAGAATATTTTGGTTAGATGTGGCCAGTTTAAATGCTAATGAGTTAATTTAGACACTCTCACATAGTGAAATAGAGATTGAGATTGGAACACACAAACAAAATAAAGGGTTTTAGACAAATAGAGAGGGAGAAAAATGGTAGTGATGATGGTGGAATTTGAAAACTGGGTCAAAGGAAATAAATCATAATCTAGTGCAATTTTCCTTGTTGCATTCAGTGAATACAGATTTCCCCAATTCTTTAAATCATGCAGTGCTGGAAAGATTATAGATTTATAGTCAGAGCAATGTTCCATAACATACAGACTAATTGAACTCTGATTTCTTAATGTATTTAAAAGGATTCTATAGAGGAGTTACTCCTCCATCTATGTACATTTAATGTTGTGAGGTGTAAATAAGGTTAACTAAGATAGAATATACAAAGATGTATGCTGTTATAAAAAAAAGCAAAAAAACTCTCTCGAGTGAATTTCTAAGAAACCTCATAATAATGGATTTGACACTAGTCATAATATCCAGAAACTCACCTCTATTACACTTCAATTAACCTATTGTTGATTTTTATTATGACTCAAAACACTTTGCCTAAATTCTCGCTAGTTTATGAAAGAATAATTTTTTTTTATTCATCAGTTATTTGATTGCTAAAAATAAATTACATAGATGTCTTTCAGAAGAACTGACAATAATGCAGTGTTTCCATTTACCTGTATAAGTGTATTAGTCTGTATATATATTACATTGTGTGTGTGTGTGTGTGCAGATGCATATACACACAACTGCTAGAATGCAACAAAACAAATATAAGACTTGAAGCATACAAAATTACAGCATTTTTGTGCAAATGTGTCAACAAAGCTTTTAGGAAACAATAAATTTGATTGCTACACCTACTGAATTCCTTCAAGCACATTGACATTGGACTATATCTAATGAATGAAACTGTTAAAGATCTTTGTTGTCCCTTTCAATGTTGAAATTGCCTATTACAATTTTTTTCTTTGTCGTTTTAAAACCTTCATTAAGAATATTCAGTTCATTTTTCCTGTTGCATTTTTACTTTATTTACAATTACTTTAAGTTTCCCACATTCCTACTATATATCTTGCATAATATATAAAATATATAGACACACACACACATATAATGTATGTGAGTGTATAGTGAATGCAGTACTGGAGGCTGACTAGCTGAGCAATATACAAGGTACATTTAGTCTTTATGTTAGCACAGTATATTATTATTATTTATTATTATTTTGTTTGGCAGCGAGACAAACAATTGTTAACATGCTGGGCAAAATGCTAAGTGGTATTTGATTTGTCTTTACTTTCTGAGTTCAAATTCCACTGAGGTCGACTTTGCCTTTCATCCTTCCAAGGTCGATAAATTAAGTACCAGTGAAACACAGGGGTCGACAAAATTGACTAGTCTCCCTCCCACTTGTGCCTCCAGTAGAAAGGATTATCATTTTGTTTTGTTATAAAATTATTTCTTTTAAATCAGGGGTTCTAAACCCTTTTTTATTGGTGGACCCTTATTGTCATTTGAAGTTTAAAAAATCCTTTTGTATTTTTATTATCAAATATCATTAGGAATTGTATTTCAAAAATTAAAATACTTGCTGTTTTGCAATTGAAGTATAAACAATTTATTGCTCATAAATTTTAACAAAAAAACCTCATAGGGACCCCCAAAGGACATATGGACCTCAGTTGAGAGTCACGGTTCTAAATAGTTTGGGGGATCAATAGTTATGCACCAACCATTGACCATTGGTTCCAATTTCTTTTTAAAAGCTGTTTGATTTAAATTTGCTTATTTTGGGATTGATGCAATATGTACCACTGATAATCTGGAAAACTTGTTAAATTGTATGTACTTTTTGAATTCCTAGGAATAGAAATAAAAAAAAAAAGACCAAAAAGAACAATTGATATAAACTGTGCTCCTTTATCATAAATGCATGTATGTGTGTGCCAAATGTAAGAAAGAGGATGAATTAGAGGCATGATGGATAATTGAGAAACAAAAGAAGCATATGGCATTAAAAAAACAACAAAAAACAACTAAACCCATAAAAAAACAAAACAGGTGAAGGAAATGCAGGCAGAGGAGATGCTGTCATGATTGGTGCTTGCCATATATGATTTTTATGTACTACAAGATGTGTCGACTTTTTTTATTTTCTATCTTCTGAGAGTGAGTATTCAGTGATGGTGCATGATCGATTACAAAATACAGCCTAATGGATTGGCCAGAACTCTATAGTAGCATTTCTTTTCTTCATTGTGCTGCTATATTATTCACTTGCCATTTATGTTTTAGAGTTGTGGTAAGTTCCTAGAAAACCATATTTGTGATGTGGATTTTTATTTCTGGTTTAGACATTTCACATTAATTTAGTCTTTGTACTATTCTTTCTGGCTGAGATGGTTAATATACCTTGCCTACAATATTTTATGTACATTCCTGAAAATATGGTAAAAGTCAAACCAATGCAACATTATTTTCCTCCTAAACTTGTTTTTTGCAACTTGTTTATTATTTTCTAAATTTTTTATGGTATTTAGGTTTATTCTTTAGTCTTTAATCATTACAACTAAGACTACGATGGAGCATTTTTTTGGTTCTTCTTATCTGGCATATTGCGTTTTTAATTTCAGTTTTGATGTTATGTATGCTATAAATAAAAATGGCAAAAATAATAAAAAAAGCTGATGGGCAGTTGTAACTGGAATATGTTGTGAGATATATATATATATATATTAGAGAGAGAGAGGAAAACAGAAGAAGCAAGGAGCAAGAGATGTGTGTGAGAGATACATAGGGTATAAAACGAACTAAAATGAAACCACTGATAAAAGATGAGAGCAAGAACTAACAGATGAGAAAGAGCGGGAGAGAGAGAGAGAGTGTGACTTTGTAGAAGAGAGCAGGGGAGGATCTTGAATGGTATGTGCAAAGGATTGAGGAGTAAATATGCTGGTATTATTTGTTTGTATTGTTTTTATGTGTCATATAAATAATTTTTTTGATGTTAGATTCTAAACAAGCAATGAATATATTAGAGAAAATTGCTTAATGTTAATAGAAGCCAGTAGTAACAACATAACTTTTAGACATTTGCTCTGGAATTTATTTAATATCTATAAGTAAATGATTAATGGTTTCAATTGCTGTTACCATATTTTATTTTCCTAAAATCAGCTGATGTTTCTCATAAACACTTTGTTTATAGGCAACATACCTCTATTTTTGCTGGTTAAAATATACTTAAACAGCCACAAATAAACATAGATTTCTTTCAATTTCCATCTACCAAATCCACTCACAAGGCTTTGGTTGGCCCAGGGCTATAATAGAAGACACTCGCCCGAGCTACCATTCGGTGGGAGTGAATCTGGAAATGTGGTTTGGAAGCAACCTTGTTACTGCACATCCATGTCTGTTCATTTTCTAACAATTAATGAAACTATTATATTTTGTTGAGCTAATCAGTTTAAAGACGCGTAAAATTTTATATTCTACTCCATTTATATTTTCAGTATTTATACACAATGCTCTTCCATTTGTTGGCTTTGGATTCTTGGACAATGTTTTAATGATAGTTGCGGTGAGTATTATGGATGATGCTTTGAAAGCAGCATTTTGTTATCTCTACTCCAGTTTGCTGCAAATGTTTTTCTTTCTTTCTTTCTTTCAATGTTGCCTTCAGTGATTCTTATATAAAGCAAGCCTTGTAAGAACAAGTTGTTTTACATCGTAAATCAAAATGTTATGCATAATATCTCAATATTTACAAAATGAAATGTGAAGAAATAAAGTAAAAAAAAAAAAATTATACTTTCTAGTTTCAGAATCATTTTTATTGAATTAGTTGGAATATTGTTGTATTATAAATATATGAATATTTCCAACATTGTTTTCAGACTATTTTATAAGTTCAGTATTATTATTATTGTTCAGTAGTTTTATTTTTATAACGTGCTTTCATTTCACTACCGAATGCAGCTCTGTGTGCCTTGGATATGTACTGTAGTTTGCTGTGATGCTCTTATGGTTATTGTATTGAAAGTGTTTTGCATTATTATTATTATTATCATCATTATTATTATTATTGTTGTTGCACAGTATCCAATATTGTGATGTGTATATTGTATAAAATTGATCTATCCAATTGTGTTACACCTCTATATTTGGTAGCTAGTCAAGCAATGTTCCTGGATGGTTAATGGGGTGGATGTGGTGCAGAAGAAGGAACAAGAACTCTTGAAATATCCATATATGCCCATTACCTATTTTTCTATCTTCATTTGCATTTTTTACACAGATGTATTCGTATACAAAACATAACTTTCCGTGCTGCTTGTAATTACTATTGGAAATCTGTAAAAATTACTTTAGAAAGTTTCAGCTCATAATACCTCTTAAGTACATTAAAAGTATTTTGTCTACTATAGTGACACCATCATAGGTTATTACATTTTATATATATATTGATCAAAATTCAAAGAATGTATTGCAAAAATATAAAGATAGATATATTTTTCATAATTTTTTTCTTTTTCAATCAACACTAAAACAAAAATATTATTTTGAAAATTTAATGTATTTAGATATTAAATATTTTTCTCCAAGGTAAATATTTATAGGAAATATCCTATTAAGATTTATCTTTCTAAAACCACTTCATTTTAATGCTATTCAATCTTTAATTTGTGTAGTCATACTGAGATTGATTTTTTTTTTTTTTTAAACTTGTTTCAGTCATTGAACTACAGCTATACTGAGGCACCACCTTGAAGGATTTTATTCAAGTGGATTGACCCAGTGCTTATTCTATCAATTTCTTTTATTGAACTGTTAAGTTATAGGGATATAAACAAACCAAAACCAGTTGTCTCATGTTGTCAAGTAATAGTTGTGGCATGGGACAAGTACAAGCACAATAATCCACACAGTTTCTGTCTACCAAATTCCTTCACAAGGCATTAGTTGGCCTGAGGCTATAGCAGAAGGCACTTACCCAAGACACTTTGCAGTGGGAATGATCTTGGAACCACATGTTTGCAATGTGAGCTTTTTAATCTGCACTGATTAGAACATATCATGTAATCTTATGACTAATGTAAAAAAAAAAAAAAAAATCAAAGCTTATTTCTTGAATTGGTACCAACTCGAAAAATTAACCACAATATTTAATGCTGCTTTGTCATTTCTGAGACAGGGTATTTGTATTTAGATAGCCATTACATGAAATAGCTAGAAATGATACATATAATCTCTGTTATGCATTTATTATTTAGTGCAAATAGTGTATTGATTAAGAATTAAGAAAGGTTTAGTATGATGGAGGAAGCATAAATTGGAATTATGTCTGTGACTGAGAACAATTAAAATATTTAGAAGAATGGATTAATGTCCGTTAACCTGTTGCAGAGAAGAGGCAGGGTTTCTAGATAATGGTATTCTTATGCAAATCTATCATGTTCTAATGTATGCTATTGTCCATGTTAAAAAAACAGAAAAGTAATAATTTTCTATCTCATAAATCCTTTGGCACAAATTTATCACAAAAATATATTAAAAAAAAAATACAATTGCAGTGAACAGATCACGGTTTGAAAGCAAAGAAAATATTTTGACACCAATTGAATTTAAATGTCGAAGTGGACCTAACAGTTTTTTGTGTGTTCTTAAATGGCTTATAGACATCTTCCATGCTACAATTATTTTTGTTTCAGTACATGATCTCAGATCAAGTCACTTGCCTTAATAGAAAAAAAAAAAATAAATAATTGTTTCAAAATACATCTAGAGTTGATTGTGTTTTAGTAAAGGAATATATACTTGTGTATATTTACCACTGTGAGCAATTGTATAAATGAATGGGTATTCATATTGAGCTACAACTAAAGACTGAAAGACCTAACATGTCAATCTGGTATACTATATAATAAAATATTAATGATGGCATAATGACATCAGAAGATAGACATTTCACAAGCTAAAATACTTTTTCAAAATCTGTTCTATACAAACTATACTGTACTAATTTAAAATAGCCTCTACATATCATACTCCATTATAAATACATTGTTGAAAAGTGAGTTACTGCAATATTGGCTAGAGATAACATCCTTTATGGACATGCTGTACTTGAAAACACTATATTTTGGTGGGAGATGAAAATGGACTAATTTTTGAACACTAGATCGGGAGTTCAAACAGTGACATTGTATCATACTTTTAGGCAAAATACATTTAACTCGAAACAGGTGGCATCATCACACTTGGGTGATTGATGTGTAGAATTTCCTCCAACTGTGAGCTAAGTGATTAAAGATTCATTTGATCTATACATTGATGTCCAAAGGTGTTTCATAGATGTTAGTCTCTCTAGGAAACATTATAGTTCATTTAGCAATTAATTGACATTTATAACTCCATCATGTACATTTCATTTCATTAATTTCTCTACTGTAATGAATGTATATTTGATTATACTAACTGGCTTTGTTTGCTACTGTTACATGACTGTTGTCATATCTTGGTAGTCAAAGGATGGAAAACGATGATAATTGACTAATCTGTTGTGAATTCTAGAAGATTGAGTTTGCTAAAATATTACAGTTTTTCTCTCAACTCGTGTTTATTTTTTCACTTCTGCATTGAGTTAAAATGTCACTATTGTCAACTTGGCCTTTCAACTTTGCAGATCAACACAAAGAAACATCAATGTAGTATTGATGTTAATTCAAATGAATCACCTTCCTTTACAAGATGTGACAAACTTCCTTAATTAAATATTTCTAAACATTTAGTGATCAGAACTACAGGGTATTTTGTAGCTTGCTATCAGCAATTAGAAACTTAGGTTTCAGCTTGTAATTTTTGTCACTTTCTTTCACTTATATCACCAAAGATTTTGTGAAAGTAATGAACATCACTACTTCACTTCCATTCTACTATAAATCTTAGACTTCGTGACTAGTGATAAATATTTTTCTTGTTATTTCTTTCATTACAATAACAATTATGGATGCTCTTCCTTATCACTTGCGCGTTTTTAAGACGAA
>JAOPJW010003814.1:9770589-9781104 GCA_027122535.1 Octopus maya
CACACACACACACACACACACACACACACACACACACACACACACACACACACACACACACACACACGCATGTATATCGGGAAATTATTATGATATAGTATCATACTTAATTATCTATTTAGGTTGTACAAAGTTCGTATTTAGAATGTCAGCCTCCAAGCGGGATATCTACATCTGTAATCAGGAACAACAGATGTTCTGCAGCCACGAAATAATGAGTAGGGAGAATAGAGTTAACTCAATAATTTCTGCATTCTGTTTCTATTCAGCATAAAACGATTAGTGAATGTTAATATTATGTTTACAGTAGGTACTACGGATACGGTTTCAATAGATGTTTTTTTTTTTTTTGTTATAGCTAAGTAATAAGAAGAGATAGGGTAGTGTCCATGACCTTTCACGAGGCCTCCTAGTCTGATAAAAGGAAGAAAGGAATTTATGCTCAGACCGGAGACAACAATGAACGTTTCAATTTCCAACGTAGAAACGAAATGAATTCTTGATATTAATCTCTGTAATATTTTAAACTGGAAAATTAATCTTGATGTTTCATTTTGTTTTCCAACGAATATTCATATGCATACATATTAAGTATGTATATAACTGTAATTAAATACATATATGTACATGTTTGAAGAAGTGAATACAAAAAGACGAGTGAAAATATCTAACAGAATAGAAAATACTTTGATGACAGTGATAAGAAAAAATTTTTTTTTTTAATATTATTTTAAGAAGATATTTATCTAGAATATTTTTATATATTTCTTGATATTCTTTTACTTACAAATAGGCAAGAACAAATTGTTGAAATATATTACTATGACATTTTCTTCCTTAAAAAAAATATGATGTATAGTTATCCTTTTGCAGAAAGAAATTCTTTACAAATGGTGGAGGGTTCCAAAATTAGTTAGTGTTAACTAAAACATTTATTCCTAACTCTCACGTAATTTCTAGAAAGGAATTCTGAAAACAAAACCCCGTGTACCATTTCTTCATCATTTTTAGGTTTTGACAAAATATTTCCGGTGCATTTCTTTTCAGTATTTTAAGAAAAGATATTCATAGTTTTTTCTAAATTATGGAATGACGAGGGTTTTTTTTAACATTTTTTAATCTGTTTTCTTTGTCGCACTTCTTGGTGTTGCGATTTTGTCTCATAACTCGTTCCTTGACAAAAATGACGATCAAATGGTTCGATTTTTGACAAGTGATTATAAAATGATATAGTTTAGAATTCTTTTCTACTCTAAGCACAAGGCCCGAAATTTTGGGAGAGGTGCCAGTCGATTAGATCGACCCAGTACACAACTGGTACTTAATTTATCGACCCCGAAAAGATGAAAAACAAAGTTTACCTCGGCGGAATTTGAACTCAGAACGTAAAGACAGACGAAATACCACCACGTATTTGCCCGACGTGCTGACATTTCTGCCAGCTCGCCGCCTAATACAAATTAAAATTATAACTGCTTCAAATATTACACGTTATCTCTTAGAAATATTAATATTTTACGTTCTGAGTTCAAATTCCGTTGAGGTCGACTTTGTCTTTCATCATTTCGGGGTGGATAAAATAAGTACCAGTTGAGTTCTGGGGTTGATGTAATCAACTTAACACCTCCCCTGAACTGGCTGGTCTTGTACGAAAAATTTGAAACCAATATTTTGTATCTTTAAGATGGCGAGCTGGCAGAATCGTTACCACGCCGGAAAAAATGCTTAACGGCATTTCTTCCGACTTTACGTTCTGAATCCAAATACCACCGGAATCCCCTTTGCTTTTCATCCTTTCGGGATCAATAAAATAAGTACCAGTTGAATTCTGGGGTCGATGTTATTGACTAGCCCCTCCTCCGAACTTGCTGGCCTCATGCCTAAGCTTGAAACCAATATCTTGTATCTTTCCTGTTTCCTAACGTTTATAATTTTTGTGTTCAGACTTCAAATATTTCATTTAGTCAAAATGTTGAAGCTATTAAGGTCACTTATACGCTCACATCTATTCTATATAATTCTATATGACAAAAACCTTGTATTTTAAAGCACAGAAAAATAACAGATTTTTCTTAATTCAAAATTTGCTTCTTCCGTAATTAGGAAGTAAAGTAATTCGCAGGAAACGTTTGAAGATATTTCAACTCTCATTATAGGATTGTTTCTTGATTTAATCTTCTTCAGCTTATTTCAATATTAAATTATTTTGTTATTGTTGTTAATAGAAAGAGACAAAAGTAGACAATCGGAAGACTAATGATGTTGGCATAACTACAATTCAGTATTCCACTGTCGGCTTTGGTGTCCTCAAAATTTTCTTAATAATGCATTCATTTATTATGAAATATTGAAGAGATATGTTTATGAAGGTGTAAATTAGAATTAGGTTGTTCAAGTTAATTTGGCAGAAACGTGGGCATTAAATTGTAGTTATAGCAAAAATATGAAAAATTATACATTTTGGAGAATATTAACTTTTCCATGGCCAAGTATGTCATGACCCAACAACTAACACAGGCGTATCTTATTAATACATTACTTTCATGTAAAAGCCTGGTAACTTGACAAATATTTTACCTTGGGAAGGATGTCTTTGGTTGTACACCTGATGTAACAAGTTTTTCTTCTTCAATTTCAAACTGGATAACATCAAAGAATTTGCCGATTGTTTTAAAGTTTTGTCCTCGTACTAAAGAAGATTTCTTTCATAGAACGAGTACTTAATTTTAGATTCTGAATTCGTTTATCGGTAGTCTTTCAAAGTAAATTTTATTAGTAAATGTCTGGTATAAATCCCTAATAGTTGATAAAACCGATAATCTGGCCTGGACTTTAGTTTTTCTTCTCATTTTTTTTCTTTTTAAATTGATAACTTTAATCTGTTACATCAAATAAAAATTAGATCTTCGGGGTTTTTTTTTCATATTTTTCGTCTGATTAGAGGCAGATTTTGTTTCACTATGAGTTCTTCTTCTTTCATCTTTTTTCATGTTGCCAGGTTTGTCCTCACTTTTTGATTCCGTTTGTCTCTAAATGATTCCTTTTTAATTTCATATGTCACCATTTAGACCCCTTTTTCAATGTATTGATGCTTCTCCCATATTTCACCCTTCGCTTTCGGTCCTGAGTTTTCCCGCTATGAATTTCCAAAAGCTTACTAATTATCGAATAAAGATTTAATAAAAGAAAACCAAATATAACTTTAGTGGATATGTAATATTTGATTGTTAGACCAATAATAAATAAATAAATAAATAAATAAATTTTCAAAAAGCTATGTTTGAAAAATTAATTTAAGCAATTTTAATTATTAAAAAAGAAGCTCGAAGTTTTACTGATCTTAATTAAGTCATTATGAATGCATCTTTGAAGATTGATATATGCATACATATTAATTATTAATTATTAAATGTCAATTATTATACTTTAGATTACTTAAAATATTGTAACACTTTAACAGATACAACTATAATGTATTAAATAAAATTGGAATACAAGTTCTTTTAGTACAATACAGGTTCTGTTGTATGTTATAATTTGTTTCATTTTGTTTGTTTTTTTCTAGAATTGGTCGCCGGAAGATTTTGCTAATTTCGTATCTTTTAAACATTTGTACCGGTATTGGCACCACCTGGGTTCCTGAATATATTTCCCTGGCTGTGATTCGTTTTGCACAAGGTATAGCATGTGCCGGAATAATTACAACGGCCTTTGTACTCGGTAAGTTATACAGAATTCTTTGAAATCTAAAATATCAAACAAGAGTTAAAATGAACCGAATCTCTACATTGTCAGCCGACAACCAACCATTAATGCTCCTTACTTGTATCTAAGTTGTAGTTTGTGTATAACAAATGTATTTAACTCGCATTGTTTGGTGTAGAGAGACAACATGTAACCATCTTTCGATACAGCAAGAGTGTCTTATAAAACAGAAGTGTTTTGTTATTTGTTACCGTCAGACTCAAATTCCCCATCACTGCTTCGTATTACTTTAGAACGTTGTCGACCATCTCGACACCTGTATGTCGATATGGTTGCCAAGGTTTCCTAAGAATGGGACGCCTCCCAATGCCTCGAGTATCCTCAGCAGCGACATGTAGAAAAGAGGGGAAAAATCATCTTTCGCTGGCCGGCTGCGTGATTCGATACGGCTCAATTGTATAGCACATTCTATACAATAAAGCAGTCTATTCTCTGAAATCGAGACCGAACCCGTTTGCATTGTAGTCAACAGCCAGATAGTCATAGCCGACCCTGCTAAAAGCTTTCGACAGGACCAAATTAACCAGAGCCCCATCAAAACCTGGAGGGCATATCAGCAGAAACGTTGTGTTAACAACAAACAAGATGAAGACAAATATCCATCAAATGTAAATAATGTATGCATACATTTCCTCTTTTAAAACAGATTAGATATTAATGAATGAAATTCACATTTGCCGCACAGGACAAATTATTGTTTGAAATTGATGAAATTCTGAAATTGTTGTTAATTTTGTTGTTTGTAGGTATTGAAATAGTCGGTCCTACATATCGGAAAATCGCAGGAATTCTTTTCGAGTTCTTTTTTGCTTTTGGATTCGTCCTTCTCGCTGGTTTGGCCTACCTGATCCGTAACTGGAAGTACTTAGAGTTGGCTGTGTCTCTTCCTACAATTACTTTCGTAATTATTTGGTTGTAAGTACCATTTTCAGTTTCTATCTTGTTTTATAACGATCTAACTAGATTCAATATTTTTGGTGAAGCTGTCGACTTTGCTATTGTTAACTTTTGAGCACGTCTCTAACGTTGTGGACTACTCGTTGCAGAAACTAAATAAGAAAACGAAGGTGGTGGAGGCGGAAGAGGAGGGGATAATGGTGATTTTTGTGCGGCAATCGAGAGCAAAAGTGGCCTTATAACAACAGCAGAATAGATTATTTGAGATAGGCCAGAGGAGATTTTATAGCCAAATAAATAGTGGAGAAGAAAGTACTGAGGATGAAAAACTTTATGCAGAAGCTAGAAAATTCCGGAATGATCTTTGGAATACGCCAGTCAATCATACAATCATAATAGAAATGCAGCATGGTTAAAGAGAATAGAAGTAGCCAGTGAGAAGCAAACAGATCTAAGACTAATTAGTGCATTAATGAGAAAAGTGTTAGGAAAAATGCCGAAATGGAAGGGGCCAGAACGAGATTTAGTTCAACGGTCCTTGTTAAAGAAATTTGGTAGCTTACATGAGTGATTAAGGGAGCAACTTCAGGATTGCTTGAATGGAGGAGTAATACCAGATTGGATGATTAAAAGGGGAACAGCACTTCTTATGAAAGACAAAGGCAAGGATAATACAGCAAGTAACTATAGACCAATCCCTCGCTTACCATTAGTGCGGAAGCTGGGTTTTTGTTTTTCTCTTTCTAATCTGTCTTTGTTTTCAATTTTATTTATTTCTATCCCCTTTAACTGACAGATACATTCCAGAATCCCCACGATGGCTACAGAGTCGGGGAGACCGTGAGCGATTTGAAGATGTTATGCGGAAGATAGCAGAAGGTAAAGGCGTCGAAGTGTCACCAAAATTGTTTGATTCTTTAGAATTTCGTGAAAATACCAAGACAGTACCATTATGGATTATATTTACCTCTAAGAAACTAACGCTCCAAAGTCTGATTATATTCTTCAACTGGTAAGTAAATCATATATAAATTTCTTGATTTTTATTGAGATTCCTCCTTGAAAGTGAAATTTCGCATAGTTGTATCAAACACAAGCAAAACGCCTTAAATTTGTAGAGAAGGAGGTTGCTGGTACTTTCTTTTATAGTTTTATAAACCCTAAAGCGATGAAAAGAAATGTTGACCTCGGAAGAGTTTAAAATCAGAAGTATGAAGTACTGTACTGAATAAAACGAAGCATTTTGTCCGACGCCCTACCAATTCTGTTAGTTCATCGCCCTCTTTAGTGACAACATTAACGTATATCGATCACTATCTTCATGATTTGTCAACACATATAAGAATTTAGTTCCGAAATTTGTAGCATTACGGATCGATCAATTTTCAGTCAGTTAAAACACTAGTATATATCAATAGTATTTCCTCTCTCGAAACAGTTCAGTACATACTTGGGTTCTTAGTTCCATGTCCAGAAACATCTACTGTAGATATTGTATAGGATATAAATATATTACCTAGAATAAAACATTATCAAGGAAATGTTTTTCCATAATCAAATATTCCAGAATACAGAGCAACATGATAACATTTCAAGTTTGGCTCAAAACGTTTTCTTCAAAATACATGCGAGGTCTGATCAATAAGTATCTGGACTGTTGCCATTTCAGTAATACGTTTCCATGAGTTATATTTCAAGCTTATGATATTTAGTTGGTATGACCTGGAGTGATATCATCTAGAAAATGAATGGTCTTAATTGGAATAGATGGACTGTAGATCCTTTTCAAAGGCTCACTGGTTCGATCCTTTTTCTCCGATTAAACCATTAAAAGAAGTAAAAGTACAGAGCTAGAAAGTGAAAATGAAAATCCTTATGTAGTGAGCTTACCTCTTATTTTATTACAACACCAAACATCTTGGGAAGCACAGACAACAATAACTATCGTTGCCTTCTTCAGTTAAGACTGTCTATCATTTTCAAAGAAACGAAAGTTAAAATAAAATTAACGAATGATTTTATATCAATATGTCAGAGACGTAAATAAAGATACACTACCATTCTTTTTCTTATTTGCAGGTTTGTCGTCAGCATGGTTTATTATGGTCTGTCATTAAATAGTGTGAACCTTGATGGAAACATTTTCCTGAATTTCTTCTTCATTGGCCTGGCAGAGTTTCCAGCTTATTTCCTCTGTATACTTATTATTGATAAAATTGGTCGAAAGCCAGTTTACTGTGCCACAATGATTCTCGGTGGAATATCGTGCGTATCATCACTGGTCACCATGATGTATCTTAGGGGTAAGTAACCAATTGTACAATTTTCGTAAAAGTCCTCTCCCTCTCTCCCTCTTCGACCCTCACCAGCGTGCTAACATGCTGATCTTTCGGTACCTACAGCAGAGTTCACTCTCTTGCAAGTATTTAGATCAGGTCACTCGTCCTTCCGCAGTCTCTGAAGCCTTGAAAAGGCTCACTGGCTCGACCCTTTTTCTTCGATTAAACCAGGAAAAGAAGTAAAAGTATGAATTTTGCTATGAAGTCGCAATGGAGACAGTGAGGATTTTGATTTTTCCTTGGATTGGGCTAGTGTGTCTGTTGATTGCGGGGTATAATTCTTCTGTTGTTAAGCTCACCACCTTGATAATAATAATAATAATAGAAATGATGATGACGGAGGAGATGGCGATTCGCTGCAGGACTATTTGTTTTTGGCAGCTGAGGGAACTGGAGCAGCGTGGAATGAAGTGTTTTGCTCAAGAACATGTTTTATTCAAGAACACAACCCATCGCCCGGTCCATGAACCAAGATCACGATCATACGATCAGAAGGGCAACCACGCGCCTCCAAAACATGCTAATTAAATCAATAAGTATTTCAGTTTATCAAACAACTGATTACTCAGTCTAAACAGACGAAAATCCCTTTTAAAAATGTAATATCGCATAGGTTTTATTCAAATTTATCGTAAGTGTAGCTATGTTTTACTTCGTTTCTATATTAGTCATTCGTCTTAACCATATATTTTTTTCCTGCGCTTGGTCTTGTCTCTTTTCCAGATACTAAGACTCATCTATATAATTTTTCTATTTGTGCGCCAAGATTGATTCGTAAGGGACCGAGTTACCATTAATTTAGGAATAAATATACACAGGAGCGTAATTTAGTCTGATAAAATACGAATCAGGGAACATTTCTTCGGATGAGTTAAGAAGTGTACAAGAGATCTTTGTTACATGACTGAATATATTTTGCTTTTTCACTTTCAGAATACATTGGGTTTACCATCGCTTTGACAACCTTCGGTAAATTCAATTTGGCAGCCTCTTTTGCTGTAATCTACGTCATTTCCGGTGAACTTTTTCCAACTGTCATTCGAAATGGTGCTGTCGGGACGAGTTCCTGTTTCGCAAGAATCGGTGGCATGGTGGCACCATACGTTGCAGAAGCAGTAAGTCTGACTTTTTAATTCAATTACTGAAACGTTCTCATTTCCTCTGAAATGGAACAGCATTTGACCATATATGGTCATTGATCTTATATGACATTTGGAGAGTTTTCATTCAACAGAAAAAGAAAAAAATGTATTGATGTATTTTCAACTCTTCTTTTTATTTTTTTTACTTATTTATTTTCTTTTTTCGTAAATAACTCGTTCATTTTAATTATTTTTCATATATACTCATATATCTTTACGAATTTGTTTCACAAGATTCTTGATATGAAATCGTTTGTTGAAACAGATATTGTTATATTTGGGGATGGTCATATTTTTGCCAATTAACCGTACGCACTATATACTTGGTCTTCACTTCAGCTTTATCATTATCATTATTTTAATGTCCTTCGTCTGAAACCTTTCGTCACACATCCTGTGACCTCTTCAGTGACTTTCCGTCCCGCTAGTCTCCTCTTGTTCTTATATATCTTCATTTCTATTTGTATTTTAAAACCATTTTACCTACTGAGTGCGGCATGTATTTTTATATATTATTCTTTTTGTCATAAAATAAAGATTTTAAGTTTTGACTAATGAAAGTTTACAGACTTACCTATTTCATCAAGCTATTTTCAATGTCTCAAATGTATGTATGTCCTCAAGGAGAAATTATTTTCATTTCGATGATGACAAATTTGTCATTTTTTTTTTAATAATTTATCTTTACCATGACTTAATGATAGTATTTCAAACATCAAAAAATTGCAAACTATTTCAGTATTTCATTAATTCCTATTTTCTTTCTTTTTTTTTTATCTTTCCAGTCAAATGTTTTAGCAAGTCCTTATAATCAGTTAGTTCCTTCGTTGTGCTTTGGCCTCTCAGCCATCGTTGCCGGATGTTTTGCTCTCATTCTGCCGGAAACGCTAAACAGGCATCTTCCCGATGATATTGCAGAAGCAGAAAATCAAGAAAGGTTAGTTATCGACAAATTATTTCATATTTACATTTGGCAAGAACCATCTTAGCTATTCAATAACACAGAAAATCTTTTATATTCACTTTTCTTATGTCTTTAGGTGTCGAAATGTCACGGAAACAGTTCTATTGCAACTGTTGAATATTAGTAACTAACGAGTTTCTATAGGCGTGTTTTCTTTTGGTTTGTTTTTTATTATTATATCATTCTCGGTCATACGGGTCTGGCTTGTAATTGTTTAACCTTTAACATGTGCCAGCATTAGTATATTTTTAAGCTCAACACTTCTGCTTGTCTATATATTTGTACTTTTATTGGTGACATTCGTACTGTATAAAATAAAATCACTCCAATTGTTGATGTTCGATAGTTGTAGAGGAATGCGTCAATGACCAGATCACAAATGTGCACCGAAGATTTTCACATGCTTAAAAATAAACGAACAGACTCTGTACCACGATTTTCTTTGACCGCAGATCGGATGTTTACTACTACTACTACTACTACTACTACTACTACTACTACTACTACTACTACTACTACTACTACTACTACTATGTTATACAAAATTATAACTAAATATTTCATAACTTCTCATCTTCACTACTTACTCCAGTAAATACTCTGTTTGTGAGCTAACGAGAAAGTTACTGCGCGGGTGCACGATCTAGTAAAATCTCACCTAAATCACTTTCTACCATCTTAAAGAAAGGAAGAGCACATTAGACAATGTAATCTGATATATATTATCTCTAAAACGAGGATGGGACTGTCACAGCTGGAAAGCCACTGATCGTAAGACTACTCGATCAAGGCAAATCTAGGACTAAGCAACAAAAGTACTCTATTCACCTGATTACAATGGTGGTTTCGGGACTTAGCAACGTATAACAAAAGTTGATCCATTCCATCAGAGGGTATCTTACTTAGAGACATTTGAAAAGCATTTTCAGTTTAGTGATAGCTTGTTCATTGAAATTAACTATTGTAAGCAGCATTAAAGTCGTCCAATTATGGCTCTACATAGAGGCTAAATCTTCAAGCAATGTCATAAATATGATAGGATTATATTACAAACAAAGATTGATATGGACAGCTATAGAAAATCAAAAAGAAAAGCAGATATTTTATCAGTTTATGTCAGTGAGTATACAAAAGCGGAAATTGTGAAGATAAGTTTCAAAAGGATGCAAAGCGACCACCCACAGTTGAGTGTATTTGTTTATGCACACACATTTCTACTGAAACACTCAATATATATGAGTGTAAATATATTTCGTATATATAAGTATGCATGTATATGAATATAGGTACGATATATATATATATATATATATATATACACATACAAATTTACACACGTACTTCTCTCTACTGAGAGCTGGGAAGTATGGGTTTCTATTGTCAAATAAATTTTTAGAATAATTTACTT
>JAOPJW010003814.1:10252913-10263835 GCA_027122535.1 Octopus maya
TATACGAAATTATATGTCTGTATAATTATTTATATTTATCTATACAGAGAGACAGAGACAGATAATTTGGCATAACTACATGGGTGGGGGGGGGAACCCTGTAGTTATCCTGATAATTTCGTTTCTTATTGTGACAATAGTTTGTTAACCAAAATATATGATAAAACAAGCAAGTGCCAACCTTTTCGTGCAGGAAGTACTTATTGTTTACATAACCAATTTAAAAAAGATAAAAATTATCGTCCTCATTGTCATATATGATAAAATGTGCAACAGAAATTATAATTTTATCCTATAGAATAACAATGTAAGCAGTGGAAGTATTTGAAACGATAGTAAAAGTGTGTATATAATTTAACTGAAAATAACTAAGTGTAGCTAAGACTCCATTTTAGAAGCAACGTATCGAGGAAGAAAAAGCTTGGTGTTGTCATGGAAACAAGCACGTCGCTTTATTGATTCTTAATGATACATACTATTGCTCTTGATAACAAAAAAGCAAAGAAAGAAGCAGAACTTTTATCATAAACAATACATATAATAATTACGTAAATTGAAATACTGCTTACATTAGCCAAAATAAATAAATGGTAAACTTTTTTTTTACGAATATAATTTCAAAATTAAAATATTTTAAAATTACGTACTTGGACTTTCCTACTGCGCTATCTCCGATACAAATTATTTTCACTTTAATTTCTTCTGCTAATTGTTTTTCCTCGTTTTCTCCGCTGCCGCTTTTAGACTCCACATCCTCGACATTCGCCATGGTCCCTCTGGCCGGCTGGAATAAGTGAAACAGCGCAAAGCATGCTGGAAGCGGAAACTGAGGCTGTTTCTTGAGAGCGACTTGCTTCGTAGAAAGAACTTGTTGAACCCAACGGAATTCAACACTGCTTTCCAATCAATCGATATAAATCAATTGGAAACATACTAGTTATAATAAAAGCTATGGATTGTGAAATGGTGACAGTATCATAGCTATCATTATTATTTAATATTTCATTCTCATCTTGGGATGTAGCTTGGAATTTAATGCGATAGGGAATCTGACTGCTATAACTTGTCCACAGCTTTAAGAAGCGTAAATTATTTGAGATTAGAATTATTTCGTTCCACTTATTTTGCCAATACTTTTGGAAAACGTTATCCATTTCATTTATATTTTGGTGTTGTTTAGAAATCGGAATCATTTTTTGCATTTTAATATTGAGAAAATATAAATTTCTGAACATGTAAAGATTCAAGCATGAAATTGAGTAAAATGAGATGTAATGCAGACACTTATTTCCGTAAAGAAAGAGTGGTTAAGCGTTTTCTTCTAGGTTCCAAATTTATTAGCTTCTGTGTATGGCAGATTGAAAACCAAACATTCAGCTCAACAGAACTTACACTGTACTTGGCTTTCGTTGACATGGAGAAAGTCTTTGAGAGGGTCCCTCCCCTCGATTTCTTATCTGGTGGTCAATGTGGAAACTAGGGATAGATGAATGGTTAGTGAGAGCTGTACAAGTCATGTACAGGGATGCTATCAGTAAGGTGAGGGTTGGCAACAAGTATAGTGAAGAATTCCGGGTAGGGGTAGGGGTCCAGCAAGGATCAGTCCTCAGTCCCCTCATATTCACCATAGTCCTCCATAGGCAATAACAGAGAAATTCAAGACAGGTTATGCCTGGGAACTCCTCTATGCTGATGACCTTGCTCTAATAGTTGAGTCACTATCAGAACTAGAGGAGAAGTTTCAGGTGTGGAAGCAAAGTATAGAATCAAAGGGCCTCAGAGTCAGTCTAGCAAAAATCAAAGTCTTAGTAAGTAGGAAGGCAGATGTACTAGGAAGATAGATTTTATGTGTGGAAAATGTACAGGGGCAATAAACACTGAAAATGTGCAGAAAACAGCTTCTGTCACATGCCAGTGGGAAAAACTAGTAGTTGATAGCTTCCGCTACCTGGGGGACCAAGTTAGTAGCAGGGATGGATGCTGTGAGAGCGTAGCTGCTAGAATAAGAATAAACTGGTCAAAGTTCAAAGAGCTCCTACCTCTGCTGGTTACAAAGAGCCTCTCGCTCAGTGAAAGGTAAACGGTATGACGCATGTGTGCGAACAGCCATGCTACATGGCAGTGAAACATAGGCTGTCACTACTGAGGACATACATAAGCTTGCAAGAAATGAAGCCAGTATGCACCACTGGATGTGTAATGTCAGTGTGCATTAAACATCCATCGGAGCATACTGTGTTCAACAACTAGCCACAAGGTCTTTTCTCTCTCCACTTTGAAGAGAGGTTATTTACCACCAGCCATTAGGGTTAGAAGAGATACTGTAAAGCTAAACGCTTTATGTACGTGAAATCCTGGGTAACCCCGTAGACAGACCATAACTATCTTTACCTAATTACTACATGTGTGTGTGTGTATAAATGTACATGTGTCATTGTGTTTGTCGCCCACGCCCTCACTTGATACTTGATGTCCCAGGAGCGATTCGACAAAAAGAAACCGATAGAATAAGCTTAAAAAAAAATTAAAAGAAGTACTGAGTGTGTATGTGTGTGTGTGTGTGGGGTCAACTAAACTCTTCAAGGCCGCTGCTTAATGACTGAAACAAGTAAAAGATAAAAACATTTAAAACTGAATAGCTATAGACTTGCTTTCGAATTACTTTAGTTCTAGGAGTGGCAAGTAAAAGAGAAGCCCCAAGATTCTGGTTCTTAATCGCCAATCTCCTTGTCTCAGGTCACATGCCCTGTGACGTCAGACGAGAATTCCACTCTTCAAGATGGCTGTTCCCAAGAGCACTCCTCGCGATGCTCAAGTCATGGCTGCTATTTTAAAAGATATGGGGGTTCAAGACTACGAACCCAGATGTATAAATCAAATGCTGGAATTTGCCTACCGTATGTAATGTTCGATTTATACTAAAACTTCCTTTTTATCCGTCATTCGCCTTTCCCTATTCCAATAATACTGTGTTTGTTTTGGCGCCAGTAAGACTAATTGAAACATAGATTTTATTGTGTTCTTACTGCATAAATAATTATATTGGATTTGAAAATTGCTTATTACATAAATATACTACCCATAAATTCATTAAGCTAGAGTATATCTGTTAGTAGACGTAATATTTTGCCCCGGTTTGCCTGTTGTTTACAATCGAAAAGCCTATTTTTTATTCCTGATAGAAAGACAACTCTCATTATAGCAGATATATTTTGTCTTATTCTCTCTTCTTCTGTTAATACAGAACTGGACCTCTTATCTAGCTTTCAGATATCTACGAATACTGTGAAAATACCGTGAAATATATTGTACCCTGTATTGAATAACAGACGTTTTTTGAAGTTTGTTAATTTGTATACAATGTATTAAAATAGTTCGTTTTTTAGTTGAGTGATAAAGATCAAACTTACTCTGCTTAAGAAGTGTATTAATTTGTGGGCATAATGCCTAATTTGTGCCTGTATTTGTTACATAAAATCATGTTCTTCATTTAATTTTCACCTTATAAACATACTTTATACATTCTACAGTACGATGTATTTAAAGAATTTTAAATGGGTTAATAAATAATAAACGTACCTTGCTTTAGAAGTGTATTTATTTGAATCTATTAAATATCATTTAGATCTTTACTTTTTAGAATTTATTTTATATTTTAAGTTTATATTTAGACCATCTCCAGAAAATCAGGAGAAAAAAAAAATCAAGAAATCCGGGTCACTTCCTGTCCCATGTTTGCCGGATAATTGGTCCAGTCCTTGTACAAAATAATGAAAGTGGTCCTAGGATACTCTTTCGCTTTCTCTATTGAATTTATCCAGGTTCAGTCCCCGAATAAAATATTTTCTATTAATGGTCTTCACTTCCATTTTGAAAATTAATGGCTCGGATCCATTTGTATTTTTTTTTTAAATACTCTCAAAATATTTACCATTCTGTATGTTCGAAGGCTTCTCGGGATTAGAATATAGCTATCTTGATTTTTTAAAAAAATTGTACCATTTTCTTTTGTAACGTATTTAAAAAATGTTTAAGATATTCAATATGCTTAATCATTTGTTGATGATGTAAATCCTACAACCTAAAAAATCCGATGATGGCGTGCTTCATAATACATTTTGGAAATTATAAAAATTTACCTAATTATAAATTAATTATTGTCAGTGCTGAGCTTCTGAATTCCGATAATATATTTTACTCTCTCGTGTACATGTTGATTGGAATAAAAAATAAGCTATATATTATCTATATTATCTATCAAGGGGGACAGGCTTTCACTCCTTCGCCGGTGTACGAAGAAAGTAATTCTTCAAATTATCTATAGACATATATATTCGTGCTTGTTAAACGATTTAATGAAAACGTTTTTTTTTTTTTTTTTTTTTTTTTTTTTTTTTTTTTTTTTTTTGTGTTTTTGCTTATATCTACCACGGTACGGCTTTGTCTCTCAAAGAGCCGGGTGATGCCTGTTACTGAAGAGGCGACAATTACGCTGGAACACAGTTGTCAAGTAGTTCACTTATGTCCCTTAGAGCAAGTGTGTTATCAAACAACGTGTGTAAGAAGTCCCCCCTCCAATTCGATAGCTTACAAGGAGGAACTTGGGTTGGTCATAATTAAAAGAAAGCAGTTGCGTTCCTAGCCGTAAATGGTCCAACAATTAATGTTTTGCATATCCATATATTATTTCAAACATTTTAACGTGTACTATGAATTAATTGTTTTGAAAAACATACGTAAGTGGTACACACTGCGAACAGCAAGTAAAAATTGAGGAAAAATCTTAGACTTTACTTTGAATAGAGTTTCACCCTGAACACATGTGAGAATTGCCTTGGTGTTGAATTGTCCTAGTGTTGAGTTGTCCTAGTGTTGAGTTGTCCTGGTGTTGAGTTGTCCTGGTGTTGAATTGTCCTGCACCCGAAAATCCCATCCTGTCCACTTTTTTTTTTTTATCTTAAGATATTAGTCTGCAGATATTAAAGAATTTTTTTAAGAATGTGTCATTGTTTTCATTTTAGGATATGTTACTGACGTCCTTGATGATTCAAAAGTCTATTCTTCCCATGCAAGTAAAAAAAATATCGATGGTGATGATGTTCGTCTGGCTATCCAGTGCCGGATGGATCACACGTTCACAACTCCTCCACCTCGAGATGTAAGTTACTTGAAACTGTTCTTTACAATATCACTTGCAGCTTTATATTTATAAGGAAGATGATTTTATTTTTATTGTTGTTGCATCTATAGGATTCCAACTAGCTAATCATTTACTTTTATTTTCCTCTGCCAGCATGGGTTGGGTGAATCTATTCCAGTTACCAACTTGCTAATTTTTTGTGTTCTTTTTCTTTCCAGTTACTCATGGAAATTGTTCGGACCAAAAATTCACAGCCTCTGCCTTTGATCAAACCATACTCAGGTCCCAGACTTCCACCAGACAGATATTGTTTGACTGCACCTAATTATAAGCTAAAAAGTACTAAAAAAGTAAGAATTTCTTTCATCATCGTTCATCGTTTAACATCCGCTTTCCATGCTAGCATGGGTTGGACGATTTGACTGATTCTAATTCTTGTGTGTAAATTCTTTTCCAAGTTATTAAAGGCATCTGGCCTTAAAAACTACAACAGTAAAACTCTGGCTGACCTGTGCAGACACAGAAAAGTAGATGTTAAGAAAAATTATGATAAATGTATAACTTCAGCACAACATTGCCATTCAACATTGCTAAAACTGTTATATGAATTTTATCTTTTAGCACAAACTCCCTATGAATCTTCCTGTAAATCAGTATTCTACAACACTTCCATCACAAAGAATTAGTTTAACACCACTACAACAAAATATATCTGGTGAGTATTCCTATGAATCCTATTTGATAAAGTTGATCCTTGTTTTACAAATGCTTCTTATCAACTACAAACTGGTTCGACTAAAACCCTTTAGGCGGTGCTCCAGCTTGGCCACAGTCAAATGACTGAAACAAATAAAAGAATAGTATCGAGGGGTTGTTGAAAAGTTCCTAGTTTTGGCTAAAAGAAAATGTAGGAGGATCAGTTAATTATGATTTTATTCAACATATTCTCCTCTCAGATTCACATACTTACTGCAGCAGTCCTTCAGTTTTACTAAGCCTGTCAAAAACTCAGATGGTTGAACCTCCAACCAGGCCTTTTTCAACACCTTTAAAGCCAGGAACTTTTTCAGCACACCCTAGTATGCATGCATGCATTTTGACTACTGGTGTTGGTGTATTTACATCCCTGTAACTTCGTGGTTTGGAAAAATAGATCAGTAGAAAAGTACTATACGTAGTCCTGGAGCTGATTTGTTCAACTAAAACCCTACAAGGTGGTGCCCTAGCATGGCCACAGTCAAATGACTGGAACAAGTAAATGATAACAGATATTCTCTGTAGGATTAAGCTAAGAAAGTAAAATAGATATACAACAAATTAAACGAAATAATGGTAATGGGGATAATGATCTTAATATGATTTTATTTTTGTCTATTTCAGGAAAATTAGGATCTAGTATTGGCCTCTCTGGCTCAGGAAATCCTACTTTGACTGTGGTAACAAAGGGAGTCAGTTTGCCAACAGTGACGATTGTTAGTAAACCTGTCTCTTCCTCAAGTACAACAATCAGTCAGAAGCCAACAATAAGGATTACTACAGGCGGTGAGTACTCCTTCTCTAAAATGCAAAATGATTTTGTGTGTGTGTAGAGAGAATATATCAGGTAACTGAGAATGAAGCAAACCACAAAAAAATCTAAAATGCCAAACAGACAGCAAAACAACTCCCCCCCCATTTGGGTGGAGATACCTCAAAGAATCAAGTCGATCAGCAAAACTCTTCCCCTTGGCACCAATGATGGTCTCTGTGACTACAGAAGTCACTGGATGCAGGATCAAGTGTACTAACTCATGCCATCCACCACACCCATGACAACAACCTCACACCTCCTCCCCATCATGGGTTCACTGTTCAGTCCCCTATTATCACCCTGATGATATGATGCCATTGGCACCGAAGCTTAGGGGTTTTCAAATGTGCTGACTTCAGAGATTACATTTCTAGAACTAAAAAATGGTAAAATAAAATCTATGTTCATTTGTCTGAAATAGAAAAATGTAGATATGTAAGATTAGCTTTACACATCATCATCATCATCATCATCCTTTTTCCCTGCTGGCATGAATTGGAAAATAAGAATGCTAAGTGTTGATGAAATTATATATTTTTATAGCCATTTATCATACGGAACATAAATACATTGTTGAAAGGCAAATTTACTGCAGTATTGTCTGGAGTTAACATCTGTATTGGAGGAAGCTGAAGATTGATCCAGCAGTGGCTCATGAGAATGCCAGATGCATTTCAGCTTCATTGGGCCTTGACAGTGGTGTGCTCTCGTAGCTGCTGCTAGGATGATTTTCTCTGTCTGATATTTTTTATGTTTTTTAAACGCAGTATATCCATAAGAAATGTTATCTTCAGTGTATACTGCTGTAAACTTGCCTTTCAGTGATGTGTTTACATTAAGTATGATACATAGATGGCTGTTATAATTTAATGCTGCTTCTATTGCATATGATAGATATTTTTTAATTATAACATTATTAGAATTATGATTTATTTGTAACTACATCTTTTCAAGTATGACAGTTTTTTTTTTTCCTCTTTTTCTAGGTTCTAAACCAGCAACCAGCAATTCTAACATCCAAAGTGGTACTGGCAACCAACACAGCCAAGTAACAATGAATACAACTAGCTGCCACGTGACTGGGAGTAATGCTGTTTCTAACACAAGTATTATATCCTCTGGTGGTACCTCTCTGGTTACTCCTCAGACCATCAACATTAATCCACAACAAACTTCACAAATTGGTTCAACCATTCCAACTGCTGGTGTTAGTAATCCCCTCAAAAGGAAACTTCCTGATGATGATTATGATAAAGTTTGAAACTACATTTGCATACATTCAAATACATGTACACCACACACAAAATTTAGATTAAATTTCCTTTTTAGTGATGGGGAAACTAGAATATATGTTTGCATATTTCTAAATAGCATTTTATGCAGATACATAAAGTGAAAGTGAATGAGAGAGTGCTTTTTTTTTTTAAAAATTCATTTTTACATTTAATTTGTGTATCTGCGCAAAAGTTTGTTTTGAAAAGACATAACTATACACATGCATGTCTACATATAAAAAGGAAATTACATGGACACACAGATCTCATCAAATTCTAAGGAAATAAAACTTGTCAAAAACAGTGACCTGTGACATTGAATTTAAAAAAAAAAAACCCCTGAAAGCTTATCACAAGCCTGTTATATATTTTTTAATCTTTGAAATTTAAGATTTCAGTGTATTTAGTGCTTAACTATAATAAGTGACAAAACGATGCTAAATTCTTTTCTAAAAACCTTCAACTTTTTCAAATTATCAGCTGTTCTAGACTGGTTAAATGTCTATATGCACTAAAACTTTTAAAATCATATTTGTGTACCAATAGTTCAGTGTATTGTAAAGCATTTATTAATTGAAACTTCTTTGAGTCTTCAGGTGACCATAAAAATCTTTTCCAAAACCTTTACTTTTGTCTTACTTGGCTCTATGACTTCTGGTGTATTGAACTAACAAATTTTGTTTCTGAATTCCATTAACCGTATATTTAGTACAAACTGCTACAGTGATCTTCACTAACTTACCTAATTATAAAAGTTAATTGCAATGAAAGGTTGATAATTGGGTTAATGAATTATCTGTTAAGGCAGTTAATATCTTAATTTATATCTTTTTTATATTTTTTATACCAGCTACAATACTGATTTCAGAAGCATTTCAGTTATGACCACTTTATTTTGAATTAAATAAAGAAGCGGACGTTAAACAATGATGATCGAATCAAAGTTATATTTTAGAATTTGTTATTGAATGAGCCTAAAATATTTTGAATAATTCCATGAAATAAGTATTGAGTCTTTGGCTGCTATTATTGCCTCAGTAATGTTAGTATGGTGAAGCCTGGAGAGATTGTAGAAACATTAGAATTAGGCTGGTCGATGCAGTCTTTATACAAGAGGTGAATTATAAGTTCGTTTGATAGTTAAACCTACCTTTGCTTGCAACACGAAACTTTCTTATTTTCAGTCAGACAACCTGTGCTAGTTGCCTCCCTTTACTAGGAAGGGAAATAACTCTTGTTGGCGAACAGTTCTATAGTTTATGGAGTAATTGTATTATTAGCAGAGAAAAAGAAAAATAGAGTAATTGAGGTCGTCTTAATATGTGACAAAATGAACTCTTGGGTGAAATTTGCAAATTACAGATTTAATTTAGAAAACCTTGTTATAGCTAACACTGAGAAGCAATTTGATATAAGTGGCAGTGTTTAATGTAGGAAATTATAAGTGTGAAACAGAAGACATTTCATTTATGAAAACTTTAAATATCTCTTGAATATAATTGAACTAATAAAATCATATTCTTGACAAAAAAAATTTATGAGGTCCTCGGAATTGGAAGCAATTCATGGAGTTCCTTGCTGTAAACATCAAAACAGTCATAGACTCCTATATCTTAATTAAAATATGGTTGCTTCCACCACCATTATCATCAATGCTTTAGCCTTTTTCTTACCAACCTATCTGAAACTACCCCTAATTCTGGAACCCAAATATCCTGCTTTAAAGTGATCCAAATTAAAATCTTCCATCATGCTAATTTAACTTCCAAGCACCAGCTTAATAACGACAAACTTATTTTACTAAATTCTTAATTATTTTTAAAATGAATTGAAACAAAGCCAGAGTATCCAGTGATGAAATGGTGACTATCAGTATTGGTTGGACATAGCTAACCACTCAATCTCAATCTTTTGACACCTCAATTTTGAACATTCAGTAATTAACCTCATCTCTATTAATTGTATTTTCTCAGTATTCTTATTCCACAAGTATTCTACACTTGGCACATGACTCTTTCACCCAACACTCAAAATAGATATACCCATCAGATGTATCTATTTGTAGAAGGTGTGGAAAGACCTGATGGGTATATCTATTCTCCATCACTCTTGACCACCTACGTCTAATTACTAATTACTCTGTATTATATTATCAATATAAATGGTAAAAACATGTAGTTGTAAATTTAGATCCTATAAAGTATCATGGATGAATGGAGTTGTCAGAAACTTAGCTAAATATATGGCATGGTGACAAAACAATATACAAAGTTTTTTTTTATTGCTTGAGTACCACTGTGTATATGTAATGTATGTGTGTGTGTGTATGAGTGCACGTATGTGTGCATGTGTATGGATATATATAAGAGTGTGTGTATATATACTTAAGGCCTTGGTTGGATATAAAGGTGGGATATTTCCAGAGAAGCACTCAATCTGAGTTCCAGGCCATCGATACTGTCAGAATGGATGAGGATAGCTGTGTTAAAAAGTGTGACTATTATTATATTATTATTATTACTATTATTAACCCGTCAAATGTAAATAATTCCTCATCTCTTAAATATAGAACTGTAAAGTATCAAATTGTTGAGAAAATGCTATTTTCTACTTCTGATGTGATGGTTTTATGCACATTTAGGACCAGACAACTTATACTACTAGACAAATTGTTGAGATGTTTCTTTGTCAGTCATAAAACTGCTCCCTCCCCTCACTCTATCACATCTATTAAGATTGACAAAAGACAAGCAAAGACATTATTTAGCCTCAGTGTCTTTGCTTGTCAATAAGCATGTGTGTGTGTTTATACATATATATATGTGAGTAATGTGTGTGTATATATATATATATATATATATATAGGAGTGGCTGTGTGGTAAGTAGCTTGCTTACCAACCACATGGTTCCAGGTTCAGTCCCACTGTGTGGCACCTTG
>JAOPJW010003814.1:11022530-11032830 GCA_027122535.1 Octopus maya
AATTGGGGGGGGGGGGGTGAGAGGTATATATGTTACAGAATTCAATATAAAAAGTTATGAAAACTTTTTTTGCAGCTTTGTTCCATGAGAAGAAATACGAGAACAGTGTTGCATGCTAACAAACACTAGGTCATGGGTTTGGCTATTGTTCAACTGTTTTTAAATAACACTAATGGCACTTGTATTGTAATATGAAAGATATATTCTATTTTCAGTTGATCTCTGCTAGTAGGAGAGATGAAAGAAGTAAAAGTACAGTCAATCATTTTCATATTCCTCCGTAATTCTAATTACTAGCTCGCCATTTATAAAACGAGGAGTTAACACTGAATGAATAAATAGATCAAATGTTTGAAATTTGTCCGAAACGTCATGAATTCGAATTTCTTCCGTTGCTCTCTCAAACATCTAATAGAGATCTTCATTGGAATAGGAAGCAGGTAATACGGCGGAGGTATTTATGGTTATTCTTAGATCACTCGAAGTCGGCTCCGATCGATCAGATCCAGGATCAAAGCTATTTTGCAGCTGATCACCTGACTTTTTATTTGGCTAGAGCACTCCAGACGACTACATTATCTAATGTATTCGTTTCAGGCAGATGAGATGATGTAATCGGAGGGAAATTTGACTCTGCTTTTAGCAGAACAAGCGATAGCACAAATATTCCACCAGTATGATTGTCGGTGCCGAGATTAAGGTTTTGATAGGAGAACAGAATAGAATAAACCAGAAATGAGAAACCATTATTCACATTTGTTGCTGAATCAGAATTATTCCGCGTTGCTGTGTAATTCAGTGATAGCATCTCCTGCAAGAGCATTTTTGTCTTATCTGAAGGTAATTGCTAAGGTCACTTACATAAATTATCTATGCGCTGTTATATATAAACAATATCTTGATTCATTGCCAAACAAGTTTATAGAGTACATTTTACTGTTAAGATTCGTTACGTGAATCTCATAATGAGATATTCGTAAGTGTTGATGTAACGCTTATTTATTTATTTATCTTACTTTTCAATTGCAGAAAATGAAAAGCTGGCCAGTTGGCAAAAAATACCAGAGTTCTAGATTAAAGACAATACAGTATTTAACCTTATCCTACTTTTCTGGGGTCGATAAAATAAGCAGTAATAAATACATTTGTGTTGATTAAATTAACGATGCCCCCTGCTTCGAAAAATTTTACCTTCTTTCCAATGAAAAGAAATCTTATAATGAATTACTTTCTCAGGTAGAAACTATTTGCATAGCTAATTTAAACAAGAGAAATACGCTTAAGAAGCTCCAGTTAAATTCTTCCCTATTTCCAAACAGGAGTATATCTTTCCGGTTACTAAGCTGGTGATTTTTTTCTCCCCCCCCTCTAATTCCTTAGTTCAAACTGAACACTTCTGTGGTAAGGCTACTGAAAATAGTTGAACATGATTCCTATAACAGAAAGTCCACACAAGTTTACTTTACGACCATCCTTTGTAGTGAAATTTAAACTGCTCTCAATTTGATTAGAATTATAAGTGTCAAGGAACTTCTCAATTATTAGTCGATTCAGCGCAACTTGAATCGAGCCACCAAGATTATATTTGGACCAAGAAGAGAAGAGAGAAAGAGGGGGGAAGGAATGAGGGAGAGGAAAGAGAAAAGGAAATTACAATGAAGACCATAAAAAGGAAGAATGCTGAAAAGAAAAACAGGAGGCGTCGATGTACGAGTGCAGTACGATTAAATGGATGAGAGATGGATTGAATATCAAGACAAAGAGATAAGTGGATGAGAGAGAAAGAAGGAAAAAATATAAACATAATGATTAAAATAAACAACAAAACAAAACAAAAAAAAGGAAAAAGTGACGTCCTTTGTTTAAGACATTAAAACAGTAGATAAGGAGTTAGTTCCTGTAAGTAGAACTTGACCCTGGTTCATAGGGGTTTATAAACACCAGAAGCAACCACTTTCATTACAGCTAATTGTTAGCAGTAAAGTAGGGGAACGTACGACACAATAAACCGGGAAAAGCTGTCTGGCACTGTAACAAACTGTTGTAATTCAATGTTATATTGTTCAAAGCCATGTGTGTATATAAACCATTGAATGCAGGCCTTGGGAACAGGTATATAGGTCGAAGGCTTGGCTATTCTACCACGTGTGTATACCTTTCCAGTACATTTTTCTTATGCGTGCAAGGCGGGAAACAGTTTTCCCATATATTTTATGAATAAATTTTATATGAATATTCGCAGTTTTCGGGCTGAGCATATATCATACTGTTTCATCTGATATTGAAATGCATCAAAATATTGCTGCGTCTCGTATTACAATCACACTGATATTTTGAATACATATGGTCGATGGATACAATGGCTTGGATGTATGAGGGAGAGAGAGAAGTGGGGGGGGGAGGGCGTTTGTGTGACATTCATGGTTTTCTCGAGAACATCAACAAGTTTAATTAAACTAACAGCTTCAACCGGAAACTGAAAACTGATCATAAACTCAGCTCACCAGTGAATTTGGGTTTACAATCTCTTACATTCTGAAAGGAGGGCAATAGTCCCTATTCTGTATCTCAAATAACTCCACAACTTATTTATAATTATGTTAAACAAACACTATGCAGGAATTTTAAGATAAACAAAACAACTAAAGTTGATGTGAAAAATTACGATTTTTGTGTGTGTGAGAGAGAGAGAGAGTAGTAGTTCTAATTTTTGTCGTTGTTATGATGAGGGACAAGAAAAGAGCAACAAGAAAGATCAATCAATTCTAATGTCATCATCTTTATTTATTATAATCACACGATACATCGTACTACACAATAGACTTTCACCTTAATAGAATTTCCATACGCAAATATTTTGCTGCATCGATGTATCTAATATCTTTTGCATGTAACGAGTAAAAAACTACGATTCGAGAACTGTCTAACCAGATACGCATTACACTTGTTAATTAACCTTCTAAAGACCGTTGCCGATGGATGTCACTAGAGTGAACCGTTTGAAAATTCAACCTTTATATGTCACTAACATCTTACTATGGCCTTACGTTCAAACTTCCACTCTGTCTAGTGATGAAACGAGGAGATGCCAACCTTAACTGTTGAGTAATTGTAGAAATAACAAGGGTTACAGAAGCTTGGAGTGATAGGGTTGTAGGAATTTGGGTTATACACCATTAGGTGTATACCTGCTTCCTATTTTAAGTTGTAGAAGAAACAACGGAACGCAGATTCACTAAACCAGAAACGTAACAATATTTATTTACAGAATAAATAGGCAGCACTTCGTTCTCTGGTTGCAGAGAAATAGTCAGTAATGTTGGTGGTTATCTGTAATATAGCTTCCAGAGTTGGGATGTTGGAGAGGAGAGCGATACAAAACACGTCCTTCTGCCCACGAAGCTGTAGACGCAAGAGGGAGATATCCGCGCGAAAACGTTGTGAGAATCGAACTGCGCATGGGAGTCTTCCTGTGTTCCTTCTGGAACTAGTCGCTGCGCATGCGTGGATGAAAACGCAGTAATGGCGACTGTAATTTTGGCGCCAAATGACGTCACTACAGGGTTATTATGTCTTTTCAGTGGCCGAGGTGACAAGAACTGAAGCTACTTGTTAGGCGATCTATAGTGATGTCATATAATACAATAAGATTTTTAGACTTTGCTCATTATCAGGCTTCCGTAGCAATTTAATCAACATGAAGTGCAGCAGTTCAAAACGAACCTTAATTTTTGACCAGATAAAGTTCACATATAACCTGTGCCCTCGTTAAATAAGTTAAGGAACAAGGCTAAGTTTCAGTGTTGATGTTTGTTACGTTTCAGAGTTTGTAGCTGGCCAATGGCGTTGCGTTGTGCACTGAAAGCTGCGTAGAAGCAAAATTTATTTGGTGACAGAGAAACAAGAGCAAAAAAGAAGTTTAGGAAATAGATTTCGTTTGGGTTCGACGATGAGTATTCCAACTGAACCACCTGAAATGCCTGTTCATTTAATTAGTGTAAGTGGTTGAATATTCCACAAACACGTCCTAAGTTTTAGTTCTCAAATAAGATCGTCAAATAAACGATAGGGTAAGATTTGACAGACATTTGGTTACTATTTCTAGCAAGAGGAGAGACCACGTAGAAGTTCCCTCGCTGGCTCATTTACTGAGTCTTTGAAAGTTCTGAAGGACAGTCTGCCAACTAAACAATTATTTTCTCTTTTAATATCAGTTGAAAGGAGCACATCTAAATGAGAGAAATGGTACACTGTCAGAAATATAATTATAGATTCACTTAGGAAGTTTGTTTAATTAAAAGAAATTTAAATGATTTTTTTTTCCGGTTAGTTCTACTGCACCATACTCTTATAACTGACGACGCCATTTGCCAAAATAGACGTGCGACCAGCAGTCATAGTCGAGTGCAAAAATGAGAATAAGTATTAAAAGATATACAGACTCTGCATTCTAAAGTATATATTTTAATAACTCTAAGACAAATAATTCGCTAACGTCAAGCATTGATTGTGATACATCTGCCAAAATATTCATTTTGAGGAGAGCATTTGGAATAAATCAACATATTACCTAAAACTGTCTTAAACTGAAATACGACTGACTACGCAACTTTGTTCCACAGCGAACTACTAATGATACATATATATGCATCACTTTTTTTTTTTACTTCTCTCTCTCTCTCTCTCTCTCTCTCTCTCACGCACACACACACACAAGGATTAGTTAAATTGACCCAACCCTTTTTATCTCTTCAATTAATTCCTAGAAGATACAAAGTACCCACAGAAAACACGTCCTCCTAAATCCCTTTTCCACAGTTCTTCCCACCGCAGCACACACCTACACAATATTTGCTTTATGATAACTTCCGTTACAATTTCCCTTCATTAATTAGTCAAGGTTAAAATTTCCTCTCTGAATAAAATCTAGTAACTTTTCAAAACTTCTACCTATTATTATCTGCAGCTCTACTTCTAACACCACTAGCAAGCTGTTAGTTGGATACTTGCTTGGCTAGCTTCTCTAATCAGCACTATGCTTCTCATCTAACATAGAAATTAGATACTGCATAATATATTACAATTGAATAAATAACGTTGAGATAGATGCCAGAGACATAAGTGTACTAAAACCATTTGTTGAAATGAATAGTTATTAAACTCAACCCATTTTAAGTTGCCTGAGTTGATAACAATGATTTCTGAGTCAAAACATAAAAACCCACAAAACAAAACCACTCAACAACAACAATCATAAAACTATCCTCTGCATAACAGGGTGTGTGATGGAAAGTGTAGGTTCCATAATACAGTTGGTGTTGTTCTTAATGTCAAACTTAAAGGTTGCTCAATGATAGCGAAAGAAACTCCCAGAAAATGGTTCATAACACAAAATAACAAGAACATATCCAAGATATAATTAGGTAAAAGAGATAGAAAGAAAGAGAATAGGCTTAGAGTATAAATAATGATTTTTTTTCCCTTCCTAACAGAGATGCAGACATACAAACAGCCTCTCGCATAAATATACACATGTTTATAATACAATGTACATAGAAAGACTTGTTGAATTATCTACATTAGAACTTCTCAAACTTTTTTTTTTTAACTATCACTCCTTTTCTCTTAGAAACACTTTTTCAGCGCCCTCTTGCTACGATCCAAATATTGATTTCAAATTTTGGTATAAAGGTCTACAATTTTGTGGAAGAGGTAAGTTGATTACATCAACTCCAGTGTTCAACTGGTACTTATTTTATCGACCTCGAAAAGATGAAAGACAAAGCCGACCACGGTGGAATTTGAACTCAGAACGTGTCTAGAGAAGAAAAGTATGCATACGCTATACATCAGGGTAGAGTAATTTAGTTCGAGTTTGGCACGGGTGACTAATATTTAAATAGGAGACGAAGACTAAGGAAAAAATGTAGGATCTTTCTGATTTGACAGACAACCAGCTCAAGACTAGTTCTAAGCTGAGTAGACCGGATCAGGGTTAAATGAAACACATTACTGAAGGGCACAGTGCGACACTCGATCTAGTAATCGATCTCACAGCCTTATGACTGGAAGCCTGGACACCCTAAACACTAAGCCACAAACAGATAGAATGCACACGGCGAATTTTGTTCTATGTAGTAGTATCCGATTGCAGCCCTGTTTTTCAAATTTAAACCGCTGAGTTGGAAGAACACAATAAGAGAAGCAAAATTAAAGATTTTACTATTCTTCCTTCTCCCTTATTCTGACGAAAACAAATTCTCAACACCCTCCAAGGCCAAAAAAACAGTCTGTCGTCTGAGAGATGCTGATCCATTGTGATGAAGAATTAGATATTCAATAGTTTGACCTTCAACTCACAATTAAATAGGACGAACTCCAGTGCAAATTGAAAGCCAATGAGTTGGGGAGATAGTTAAATAAATAAATAAATAGATAGATAGATAGATAGATAGATAGAGACAAATAAACTCACACACTGTGTGTGTGAAATATTGAGAGATGGAGCAACAGAAGGAGAATTTTTTCACTTCAGACCTCTTCTACCACGCTCTCGTTGTAGTATGTTAGTGTAGTTGTGTGTGATGTAAGTGTATGTGCCTGCTTGCGTGGGTATGGGGGGGAGGGATGTTTATTTCGTACAACAACAGTCACACATTGATGGAATCAGATAACTTAAATAACTAAATGGGAGGGGGGGGAATGGTTAAAGGTGATAATTACTAGGACGACATTAAATGATAACACCACTATGTGCTTTACTCTAAGCAGAAACTGCAACTCAGTTGATGCCTTTGATGTATTCGTATGGATCTCCGGATAAGACAATGGTTATTAAAGAACTCTCTGGGAGCTAAGTACTGATCATGTAACCGTTGGGATTTCTTGAAATATCAAATCAGAAGAGAAAGTGGTGGAAGAGAAAGACTGAAACTGAATGTTGTGAAGGCAGACTTGTAAAGTATTCAAGATGAAGTATTTTAAGGAGCTGAAAATATATATCAAGACCATGCATATACAGGTCGGAATTAATAATAAAAAAAATCAGGTAGGTAAGGTGGGCTGAATAGCATTATATTATAAACAACTTCATAGCGAAAAATGAAGCGAGCGAGAGAGAGAGAGAGAGTACCAAATCAAGAGAAGTGAAGACACCAAACATGCAAACAGCAAGACAAGCTGGGTGGGCTTTGGTTCTGGTTGGAAACACTAACAACAAAAAAACTTTGCTACAATAGCAATATTCAATGTTGATAAGGATAAGACTAATTTATTTATCAAAGAAGATAAGAGAATGACTGCAAGAGTCATGCTGAAGAGAAATACATGGTTTCTGCCCCTCAAATTCGACATTATCAGTCAGAACCTCGTCAACGGCAATTTCAGATTTACCAGCATCAGACTCAATTTCGTTATCGTCAATCTCAGTTTAAGTCATCAACTTTAATTTCGTCATCGTCAACTTCAATGTCGTCACTGTCAGATAAAGCGAATTATTATTATTTTTTTCTTCATTTACAAACAGACATTGACTTCAGTTATTACATTTAGAATTGTAAAAGAATGTGAACATTAAATATTCACAAAGGATCCCAAGCTTTGTATAGGGATAAAAATGTTCACACAACCGTAAAATACACATACATACACGTACATATAGTACATTAGACGCAAAGCTATATACTATACTATAGATAAAACATCGCAAAGACAAAAGTTAATAACACCAATTTAACTTTTTATTCTTTATTCCAATTTCTTATTGCTTTTAACATATTCTTTAAAAAACAACAGCAAAATCATTTTTGGTCATCAATGATTTAGCTCAGTGCCAATTAGTATAATAATATTGATTGATACAGGATTGGCTTTGATTTTGCTGGCTCTTTTAAGAATATAGTATTTATTCAATCCTACTGTGACGAAATTTTAGCTGGCGATAACGAAATTGAAGACGATCACAACGTAATCGCGACTGACGAGAACAAAATTGCCTTCTAACAATGATCAATTTGAGAATGCTGTTGACAAGCTTAAAATTGATAATGTTGAATTTTGGGGAGGAATCCCTGTAATATCGTTTTGCCTTTGGACAACTAAGCCTGACATTGAAACTTCTAAACAATCGAAAAGTGTGCCGAAATCCTGTCCTTTCTACAAATACGTAATAAAGCTTTTCATCTTACTCCGCTTCTTGGTAAGCTTCTGAAAGATTGATTCTGTTACAAACACACGCGCTCTTTTCTTTCTGTTTCCCTCTCTCAACTCTACTTACAAGGTTCTGGTCAGCCAGTGGTTATAGCTCTAATAGTAGACAGTTGCCCAAAGTATCACGCAATGGAACTGAACACAGAACTATGTGGCTGAGAAGCAAACTTCTTACTACAAACCCACGCCTGCATGGCAGCAGTCTAACGACTGAAACAAAGATGATAAAGATACACACCTACATATAATATATGCCATTGTATTTTAGTGTAAGTAGTTGAGTACACCAGACACCAGTACCTAGAAAAACATAATCGTCCATATTAAGTGTGACAACACTGGACATTTGAACTGCAGGGTCATTCTATCTGATGGGATTCCACAGAGTCGTCAATCCAAAACTATGGAGCTGGACACGTAACCTTTTGAGGAGCGAAATTGTTAACCATTCTGCCACGCCTGTTTGTACTTGGATATTCTTCAGTCCTACAAATACACACGCTTACACCCACTACTTTGTAATGAATATGATGTTGGGATTTTAAATATGAAATTATTATTGGGGTTCATTGCTGCTATTATTTCTTGCAGACAAATGTTCAGTTTTCCTGTAGGAATGTCTCACAGCAGACAGTATGAAAACAAGTAGACTCTTTGATATTTAGAAAACTTTGGTGTTGGGTGAAATATACGAACTACAGCACACATTTGACTTTATGATATTGCTAGCAGAAAGTCACTAACGACCAATTTACATTCGTATAAAGAGCACACCGTTAAACAAACATTCAAAATGCTTTATGTTAAGGTTTGTTGTATGATAATTATTTTTGGTCGATAATATTAAGACAAAATTGCACTATTTTACCTTTCAATCCAGTTTACACCATATATTCGCGAGATATTTCAATTCATGACTCAAGAGTTTACTGATTACTAAAAATAAAATCCATTTAGCATTGCACCGATGGATCCTCTTGGTTGTAAACGATTTGGAACTTTCAGTTGTTTGAACTTGTGGTGTTTGGTTGTTTGCCTCTGGTAATATCACTGAACAAACACATGCACGATCAAAAGCATTTCATCAATGACCATCACAACTCAGTTCATGAAGGACAGCATTATTCATTGTGAGCTTCTTCGTTAATAGAATAGGAATTTATCTACAGTGCAAAATTTAACTCTTGCACTAAAGAGTTCCAGAATGTAATGCATTACATTTGTTAGATACAATTCTTCCCAAGTCGAGGTTAAATATGTCGACCAGGACTAATCACCCGAACAGAAGAGCAACTTAACCAACCGACAACTGACCAGGTTATATGGGAACATATCTACAACCAGCATGGATAGCCTTGGAATGGTATGCTGAAGCTTCATTCAGTATAGGACCGAAAACTACTGAATGGAATGGAATCATGAACCATTTTTTTTCTTATTGTTCAAAATCAGAAGCCAAAGTAAATGAACTGGGAGTGGTTTTCCCAACAAACTATTAAGCTAGAGAATTAATGGTGATTAGTTAGTGTAACTGAATTGTTATCCAAGAAGTTCAACCTAATTTGAGTAAATCATAAACACAGCGCAGAAATTTCAGAAAATTGCTTTACCCTTTCGTTTAGCTTTCGAAATGGTTACATAAGGAATATGATCTTACATTAACAGAAATTTGGATGCGATTAGCACTAATATTAACCTCACAATTACATAAATATATACATGGAATATATACAATTGAATTAAAGCACAGAATTGTGATTTTGGCCACAAAAAGAAAACCTTTATCTCGTATTTTTAACAGAATACAGTTAATTACGTTGTTGTAAAGAATCAAACTTGAAAACGATACGAGATTAATTTTCAATTGAAATAAACTATTTTCTTATGGCAAAGAATTAGATATTGTGTTATTCATCAATAAAAAACAGGACGCATATTACTTTGTACGACGGATATTTTATGTTATGGTTTGTGTTTAAGTTATGTCATTTGCATCGAGATCTATCGATGCGTCGAATTCTCGACACGAATCTATAAACTGTGACATCCAAGACGTCTACAGTCAATTGACAACTGTTTTTGTTTTCCACAT
>JAOPJW010003814.1:11280032-11290249 GCA_027122535.1 Octopus maya
ATATTGTTTGTAGAAAACATAAATCTGAAAGAAGCAGCACACTCTAAGATGTAGAGCAGCATATATTAAAAATGGGGAAGGTCAGTTTATGGGATTAACTTAGGTTTCCCATCCATAAAGGGTTTAGATTTATGGCGTATCATCAGATCCCAAAAACCTGTTGGCCCATGACCTCTTAAATTCATATGGAGGGGGAAATGCCTCACTCTCAAAGGTAACGATTGGGGATTATCTCCCTTTGCTACTGACTATCGACTTCCGGCTGCATTACCATCCTGTGGGCTGCAAAAAGCTAGCAAGAACCTCTTGAAATGTAAACATGGCCTGAAAATCTCCATTCTGGACATGTACTGAGAGTAATAAAAATCAAAAAGCCAGTCAACATCATGGTGTTTGGTATGATCACCATTCATCTTCCCACATGTCCTCAGACTCAACACAGAGGCCTACATCAAGTGCCTGGAGGAGGTAGTGCTGCCCTGGGTCAGGAGGGTAGCTACTGAAATACCCTACGTGTGGCAAAAGGACTCTGCACCATGCCACACAAGGAGAATCCAGTCATGGCTGTCAGAAAATTTCTGTGACCATGTCACCCTAACATCTGGCCACCTAACTCCCCAGACCGCAACCCCCTTGATTATTATGTGTGGGGCGCAGTTGAGCAAGAGACCAACGAAACTCCTTTGCAACACCAAAGATGAACTGATGGCAAGAATTATGGCAGCATCATTGAATAAATTTACTGTTTAGTATTTCAAGATATTTTTATGTAATTTTGGTAAATATATCTGTTAAAATGAGATGTCAGGGTTACTTTCATTTTTGTGCAATTTAGACTACAGTTTATTCACCATACCCTGTATATATATGTATGGGCATTCAGAAATGATTGATATGTGTAACACAGTCTTGAATTATGTGCCTGATAACTAGAAGAACTAGAAAAATCTTTTATTTAATTTAAAAAGAAATAAACATAAAAGAAAACAGTTATAATGCACAATGCTCATAGACTAGCTCAGTTGCAGGACCATACATTCCTTCTGAAAAGCTGCCAAAAGAAAAAGCTCATCACACACAACCCTCAAATGAATGATGATTAGAAATTTCAAATGCAAGCTGGAAAGAATATGACCTACCTGTATCTATGTACAAATACACCCTTAAATATATAAGTCAGCATGTTTCTTATCTCTTCTTGGTTTTCTTCAAGCTGGAAAATTCATTTCAACATGAAAATATTTACAGTTCTATATTTAAGAGATGTGGAATTATGTACATTGTTTATATTTGACGGATATTTGTCCTCATCTTGTTTGTTGTTAAGACAACGTTTCAGCTTAACCACTACGCCATATGCCCATAGTGGTTAAGAGCGCGTGCTACTAACCCCAAGATTCAGAGTTCAATTCCAGGCAGTGAACTTAATAATAATAACAACAACATCAAAAAATACCTTAGGAATGAGTTGCTGGAATTAATGTTGAAGAAGTCTGAAAATACTTCAGGTTTGTAACTCACCAGACAGCGTAGCAAACTCAATTGAAGAATTCAGCTATACTCCAGAAGAAGAGATTACCTTCTGTGCATATTATTGTAGATACAAAGAAATCTTCAGAGAAGAGAGTAAAAGTTTTGATTTTCTATTTTTTTCTATATGTATTAACCTGCAAAACTTTAACCATGGAAGACAATGTGACCCCACTGCCACCATTGAGGACAGTTAAAGGTGAAGAAGTTAAATTTGTTACTGTACGATGGACTAAAACTACAGTTTTCAATACTGGGAAAGTGTAGGGAACGCCATCGAAAAGAGTGTAAAAGTTGGTCTGACAAGAAAAATGTATGACTACTTTCAAGAAAGAAATCCCCATGGAATTATTGTATGACATTTTTGAGGTGCCAACACCCAAACAATTCGAAACTAAATGTTCTAGCACCAGAAAACAGAAAAGAACAGAAACACTGGAATTGAACTTTAAAACTCTGAGCGGAGTTCAATTCTCAAAAGGGGAGAAGTGAGGGGAAACTAATTCTAAAAAGGGGAAATGTTGTGAAAGGATTCCGACCGCCCCTCGTGACTAAAGGTGGACTGTCTCATTGTTATAAATTAAAGAACTGTGAGCAATTGACAGTTCAGATTGGTAAGCAGTTCACATAGGAGCCATGATTGAGAGTGTAGAGTCTTGTGTAAATACTTTCTTTTCCTCCTGCTTTGTTATATTACATATCAAATACATGGATATAAAAGTTAATTAACAGCAAGCCTCAGTGCAGGTCTTATCATTGGAATGCATAAATACAAGTGATAACTTGGCAAAGTTTACCCATAGAAAATTCTAACAGGAACTGTGTATAAAGTTAGAAGTATAAACTCATTAATAGCCATTAATACTGAAGTTTTCATTATACGTAGCAAATGTAAATTGAATGCATTATTTTCAGGTGATGGAGGTGAAAAAGAAATTTTCAAGGTTTCATTTTGTAAGTTTAGGAAAGCTGAAAATACCTCTTGTCGTTTGGTCATTAACAGGTCAAGTCTTTCAGTAGCTCGTTTGTTTTGATTTTTTTGTCTTTCAGATTCATACTGACGTTGTGTGTTGTCAAGATTAATGCTGAGATTTAAAGCAACATCTACCAACGCTGTCATTAATTTCATGGCTGCAAAAAGAATATGGTTTTGGTTTGAAGTTAAATACAAATGGAATCTTTTTACAATTTTAATTCTTCAATCAGCTTAATGTATTATTAATGCTTCATGAACAGGAGTAGAAATGGAATTCTTAAAAATGTGAATTCTGTGGTATATAAATGTGGTTTATGAGTACATTTGGAGTAAGAAATACATGACACAGTCATCATACAAGAGCTATCTTAACCATCCAAAATTAGACGAAACTATTATCGTGAATTTTTTTTTTTTTTTAGGTGTTAAAGAAATATGACAAATTTAACACATTTTATATGCTTTTTTTATAACTATAATGATTCTTCTAACAAATTTAAAATGTAAAATAACCCAAACCTGAAGAAAGTACAATAATAAATGATTTTATTGCAAAAGGCAGTAGAAAAAACTCCAACAATATATAAGAGGCCAATGAAGATGCGGTGAAAGAAAGAAACAAGTTGACTAATCAGTTTTGTCAAAGAAACAATTTAGTCGTCAACAACACTATCTTCAGAAAAATTATATATAAGTAGGTATCACTATGAATTTTTGAAAATATTTAAATCTAGAATCATTTTGGCTACTATTATTAAAGAGAATGCAATGCCTCTATAGCTCTTGGTATTGCTGGTATCTGATTTGGATAATTGTTCTTGTTCAGTTTGTTTGCAAAGTATAGCACAATTTCATCAAAATTGCATCTTTTCAATGTCATAGCCAAATTTGTGGCATTGTAAGTTGGAAATCATCATCATTTCAAGAACTAAAACTTAAGAAAAACATATATGGTAGGTATAAAGTGTGAGGAATTTTCAATACCTTAATGAGTAGAGTCAAATAGCTTTATAATATAGCAAAGAAATCTCTTTTACTTTACCTGCTAGTGTACTTGTATGTCTGAAAGCTCGCACTTGAGAATCTGTAAGACCAGTTAACAGGGAAATAACATTATCCATCATATATTGATCGTATATAATGCTGTACTGACACTGACGAACTAACGTCTGAACAAATTCACAATAGTTTGTTTTAAACTTTTTCCACTGTGGTCCCGTCATAATCAACGGGTAATCTCCGCTTTCCTGCAATCAAAAATTTTCTTTATTTAAAATCATGACGTACACATATTAAACATGATCCAGCAGTGGAAAATGGCTAACTATGCCCCAATCTATGTATAACAAACAGCATAAATTTCTAGTTAGGTTTTCAAAGACTTGGACTGATAAAACAGCAGATGAAGAACTAATTTAGTTTACTCAAGTGAAATAGGAAATTTTAGAGTATGAAAGAAAATTTTATCACTTCATATTTGGGGAAAAAAAGAATATGCATATATATATATGTATATTTACCTCATCAAATTCTTCAGTCATTTTCCTGATAATTTCAGCATGTTCCATATTAGAATACATGTAAGGTGTAATCTTCCCCTTACAACCGGAACATTGTATAAAGAACTGAATGAGTTCGAGTAAAGCTGCATCGCGGTCGTTTTTGTAGGCTTCAATCCAATCATCTATAAGAGACTGAAAAAAAAAGGTAAATGTTGAAATAGGACTGTTGCAGTGAAAATGGTACACTCCTTCCCATGAGACAAAAATGGTATGACCCAAAAGGAGGAGGGATGAATAAAATAAAATTACTTGCTTCCCAAAGCAAAAAAAAAAAAACCCTAAAAGAGGAGAGGTTTTAGTGAAAATGGTACACTCCTTCCCACATGACAAAGTGGTATGAACCAGCCACTATAAAGTCAGACAGTCAGTCGTCGTACGAGTTCTCAATTGAAGTCAGTGTCAATTATGTGATATATACAAGTTCAAGTTACTGTCATGGTAGATGTTTCCAAGTCATTGTCTTGCAGAGCTGTCAGCAATGGCATGACAGAAGAAGTCAAAGATAATATGACGTGGAATACCACCACAACAACACACAGGTGGATGAGGATCCAAATTATAACAGTGATTTAAGCACGAAATGTAAAGTTGGTTTACAATGTTCATGCTTCCTCTAAAGCACAAATGATACACAAAGCAGTTCCCAATGGAATTCCAGACATTTTCCAGATCTCTAGAAGCTATTAAATAAAAAGAACCCTCCACTACAATATAAGCTAGTAAAATAAAACTAATAACAGAAAAAGTAAATTCAACTAATTTTAATTTCACATCTCCTTTTTTGTTCATGCTGAAGGGTTACATTATAAATGTTCAACAATTCTTCTAAATGTAATTAAAAATAGTGTTAAGTGGAGGATAATTAGAATGGACCAGATAATATCAAAGTAGATATAAATAACATCATTTATGAAGCTGGTACATCTGAATTACTATCAACCCAGACATAGGAGATACAAAGAAAAAAACCCAAGGTTTTAAAGCTGATGAAGTTGGAAAATGTAGCAGAAAATATCATCATATGCTCCACTAAAGAAAGAAAAAAAAAATGGGGGGGGGGGGACTCAGGCAGCGTTCTTGAGTGGTGAATTTAACACTATCAACTGGCACTTGGGTGCTCTTTAATAAGCATTTGGCTGAAATTCATTTCCTTTTTCTTACACTACCAGTCTCAAAGGTCTTAAAAGGGTCATGGACATTGTACCTTTAGCCTCTGAATGAGCCACCAATTCAGAACCGGGTCCAGCAGGGGTTTTATTCTATCACTTGATATCTGGTCTTTTAAAAAATCAGTTATTACAGATTTATAAATATATGTTTTCTTACCTGTAGAGAGACACGTCCATACCGAACAATATCAAATAAAGAACCATCTTTCGGCTCTTCCTCCATGTTGCTCATAGCAGCAGCTCCTTTCTTGTTAGATTGCTGCCCACCAGTTCCTCCTCGTCTTCTTTTTGCAGACTACAATAAGAGAATCATTTGAAATGAATTAAATTTACACACACAAATTTATAAAGACAAAAGGATCACCTAACACTGATTTTAATTAGAAAATGAACGATGTTCTAAGATACAATGCATAAACAAGCCCTGGTTTCACATGGTTCTATATCTGATATCTTTATAACATCTATGATATATCAAATAATCTCCACATTTTTTGCAAAATTTCTTACAGTAAATCTTACTGCTTAATAAATGAATCTGTTGGCCAAATAAACTTTTTAGTAGATAATAAGACTGATATATATTAGAACAATAATGTCAAATGTGTTTATAGATGGTGTCTCCACAACTATCCTCTTAAATAATCATATCCTTGGTGTATCACCTTTAATGATGACACACCTGATCACACACAACTTACTTTATCAATTCCAGAAGAATTTTTTAAAAATCAAGACATATCCAATGCAGTTTGAAGTCAGAATGTAGAAGAAAACTATGAAGTAGAAGAAAACTATGAAGTAGAAGGCATATTAGTCCTTAGTTCTGCTCCTATTTCTGCTATTCCATTTCCCTATTTCCACTGCTACGACAGACACATAATTTGTCAAGGATTATCAATTTGTGTCTCTTATTTAATTAAAGCTGCAACTTACTGGAGCTTCACTTCTTCCTTTCCTTTTGCCTTTGATTTTTCCCTCCTCATAATCACTGTCGGAATCATTTTCTTGAGCAGCTCTACAAAGAAATAAAAAGCAAAATACAAATTATCCAAGGCAGTGCTCCAGCATGGCTGCAGTCTAACGACTGAAGCAAGTAAAAGGTAAAAAAATATCTGAATTGATGCTTGAAATACTAGCAATTCTAAAATGGTGATGATGAAGTAAAACTCACTTAACATTAGTTTACAATGTTCAAAATTCAGAATGTTTAACACTAGTCGTGTTGTTGTTCAGCTCCGATAAACGAAAAGCAACCCAGCCATAACCACTTCAACATTATCCAATGTATCCCTTTCTAGAATGCCAGAGTGTAATTTGAGACTTGGCATTTATTTCTACAGATGCCTGTGTAGTGTATCAATTTTATTTTTAGGTGTACAAATTCTGTTTTACTTCAAAGACAATTTAGAATTTCTTGCTATCAAAAGTTATGAAAACACATTTGCAGCACAAAAGCAAGATACTAATTTAGCTTCCAGAAACAGTTAAGAAGCTATATCAAGACTGTTGTGACACCAAGAGTTTTAAAATTTAATGTGATTTTAAAAGTATTTAGGTCATATTTCAGTAATATTAACACTTTATTTTCTAATTTGCTGAACCCTCTTAGAATAAGATATAAAAATAACTGCAAATTAGTATTTAATTTGAATTAGATGGCAAGCATGTAGGAACAGCAAATTCACATTACTTCTAACACAACAGTATTTGTTCAATAAACATTAAATCTTGTGAAAAACAGAATCAGTAGAGCAAGAAAGGACCAAGATGTAGAATGGCCAATAGTTTCTAAAAAATTAGAAAATGAAATGGAAAATATAAAAAGAACCAACATGGAGAGTTCTGGTGGTACATCTAAAGTCTCATTGGATTCTTGAGGTACTGGCGGTACTGGTTGTGGTATGACTTGTGGAATACTTAGAGGAATTGTCTGTGAAATATCATGAGCAATGACTTGTTGGAAATCATGGGGGATTGTAGATGGAATTCCTTGCGGTATTGCTTGAGGTAGCCCTTGAGGAAGACCTGAGGGCATATTTGAGGGGATAACAGGAACAATTTCCTGTTCAGCAATTGGTTGTAATCGTTTTCTCGGAATCTTCCCATTGTTAGCAACAGCAAGGGCAACTTCTCTGGCATTTTCCTTCGCCTTGCGTGTGGGTCTTGCACCAGGCATCGCTAAATAAAAAAAGAAAAATAACGATTTAAACATGCTTTCAAAAAAAATAAACATCAAATACTTTACAATTGGTAAATGTTGTGCCAAAACAAAAACAATTATCGTTTACTTGCTTCAGTCACTGGGCTCGTCAAACAGGGGCACCACCTGAGTCAAACAAATTGACCCCAGTACTTGTTTTGAGTACGGTACTTATCTCCTCAGTTTCTTTTGCAAAACTGGTAAGTTATGGAGACACAAACAAACCAACACTGGTTGTCAAACAGTGGTAGGGAGACAGACACACACACACACACACACATATATACATACATCACATGCTTATACATAGTTTCAACCTTCAAATTCACTCATGGCATCAGACAGGCCAGGGTTATAGTAGCAGGAATTTTCCCCAAGGTGCCACACAGTGGGATTGAACCTGAAAGATCGCCGTGGATTGATTTTTTTTCGTGCTGGTGTATTTGTAAACAGTAACCATTTAATCATTTATTCTTTGTGGACATGTTGGGACAAATGCCGTCTCCAGTTATTTCACTTTCTGGATCATAAACCGAACGTGTATACACACACAGAGAAGCATACCTTAACTTACACTGTTTCGAGTTTATTAATGCGAAAACATGAGCACAAATAAAACAAGTATGAAGCTAATAAATCTTTCAAGTGTTTCTTTTTTCGTGTTACGTCGTTTTCCGAGTTACGTCGAATGTCTTGGAACCAATTATCAACGTAAGTTGAGGTAAGCAGGTGCACAATTTTCAATGTTACGTGTCAAAAACTAAGATCATGACTTGAAATCGTAATTGACTTCATATATATATAGAAAATATATATCCAAAACAAAAATTCGATATCCTTAATCACTGATATATAATTGTAAGGGAAGCGATCGAGTAAACGTAATTCCAGACGTTTTTCCTTCCTATAAACGAAATGGCTCACCAATATTAACTAATATTATTTGTATTTGTCTTCAAACAGGAGCAGATAATATTGATTTAATTCAGGAAATAATTAGTTGTGTTTATGAAATAATTTTAAAAATACAGTTTAGATTTTAGGATTTGTTTCCAATTCATAAAATGTAACCCGTGTTGTAACAGTTTCAGTTTTGAAAGAAAGCATCTATTACCAGTGTGTGATGTAATTTAAAAAATGAAATAATGAAGATAAACTATAATCCCATTGAGGTTTACTGAGATATATAAACTGCAGATTTCTCACTGTAAGAGTTTAAGTGACGAATACAGCAAATCAAAATGTTAGGCGTAAGAATGGTTGTTTTGATGATTAGGAAAATATGGAGATATTCAGTGAGAAAATATCCAAATCTATATTTATTGCTTGTTTTAGAAAGAAAATTGAAGGGCCCACAGGCAAGTAGTGGAAACTAGCAAGAGAATTACACAAAAACTCCTTTCAAAGTGTGATGCGTATTTGAAAAAACCCAAATAAATAACAATACAATAACAGTATATCAATAAATATTCCACCATTTTAGAAAGAAGGTTCGTTTAAGAAGAATTAATAGGATCCAACATAATTAAAATCAAATACATTTAAATAAAATGAGTTTCTTGGCTAACGATATAACTGGGAATAAATGCTTCCAATATATAAATAAATTGTTTCAAAAAATAAAAAACCCACAAACCGTGAGATGTTGACAAAATATAATAATCCAAAAAACAGTTCAATGCATTTCTGGCGGGAAGTGTCACGGAAACGACCGAAGTTTTACGACAAATTCGTCACGTGACCGACGAAGCTTTACGTTTGAAAGTTCAATCGATCGATTGACTTTTTTTGTAAAACAACGATGCCAAAGGTAAATATATAGAGATGCATTTTTTGTTTTCTAGCACAAAGGAAATTGTTCTTGGCTTTTTTTTTTTTTTTTGAGATGTCTAGTTAAACTTGTATTTATTTATACTTCTTATAAAAACCTTTTGCCGAATAATTTCAAACTAGCTTTGCTTGTTTCGGCCGCGGCAAACCAGTTTGTTCAGATTTGCGAACTTGTTTACATGGTTTTCTGCGGTTTTGCTAAAATCTATAGGAATAGTTAGAATTCAAAGACAGTGTGTACCCTTCTTGTTAATTTCGAAAATGTCATAGGTTAAAAGCTCAATCTGCCGGACTATTTCTGCTTCCACTTAACCAATTATACGAAAACGACTTTAATTAGCATAACTTACTTCAATGTGCCCCCACCTCGAAATTTAATGAAAGATAAACAAAAAAATAATGGGTGGGCGTGCACACATACCTGCTGATTGACACACCACAATTTTTCAAAATTTCAAGTTTAATTTTGTAGATTATGTCATGTATCAGTATATAGGCATGTTTGTGCTCCCAACATTTAAATTTTTTCTGCATTAAATTACAATATAATCTGGTTCTGGCTACATTCTGAAAGGTATTTGCAGAAAGTTCCCTTTAAAAATATCCATTTTTTAAAGTTTCTGAGGAAACAAATTCGGAGATGGTGTGCATACTTGTGTAGGTTGTAACCTTAAGTTTATGTCCGTAAAATAAAATAAAAAAAGTGAGTTGGTATATAAAAGCTGGGATCTTTCTGATTTGGTGGACACTTTTTTATTTAGTGTTTTCTACTGAAACACTTTAAAACTTCGTATACTTGTATATTTTGTATTATAGAACAGAGAAAAAATTTTATATTCGAAGTTATTTCATGTTAAAAATTGTGGTATTTCGGTAATTTCAACCAATCACTGACGTCTATTGAGGTGAAAACAATTACTGCTGTGGTTTGTCAACAACACGTTGTG
>JAOPJW010003814.1:11409234-11425636 GCA_027122535.1 Octopus maya
TCTCTCTCTCTCTCTCTCTCTCTCTCTCTCTCTCTCTCTCTCTCTCTCTCTCTCTCTCTCTCTCTCTCTCTCGCTTTTACGCTGATTGAGTTGGCTGCAAGTAACACGCAAAAAAATTTTCTGTGACCTCCACACAAACTAAAACTTTTACTAAAGTTTGATATAAAGTGGTACGCTAAACTCCAAGATCCTCATCTTGCTTTACTGCTTAATAACTTGTATTTAAGAGAATTACAAAGGAAGGGAGATAATCAATCGACCAAATGTAAATCTGTAAACAAAGATGGCGTCTGATTGTGATGACAGAGTTGTTGGTAAGTCTGGACTTTAATTACGTTATCATTGCTAATTACCCAGGTAGATAGACACTTATATATGGGTTTAAAACTATGCAGAATTTTAATCGGAATCCAGTTATTTGCTTTATGTATATATATTTGCTGTTTTTATTTCATTTGTTAACCTGAGTGACACGTGGTTAATAACTTCGATGTTTTCTATGATTTCGTGATTGTAGTCGCTAATATCTCTGTTAATTTGAGTTCCCGTGTTGGCTGAAATCTATTTAATTCATCGTTCCATGTTAGTATGCCTATTGGGCATAACTACAGGGACCTCCCAAAGTCTGGTGGGTTAAACCCTGTAGTTATGCTTGCCTATTGATCTAATTACTATCCTACATTCATCACGTCAGATTTAAAATATAAGTTGTAACTAATATCAACACAGCGCTAGGCGAACAATAATTAAAACTTCAGTACTAAACGTTAATTATCGTTTTAAAATCTTTCTGTTTTATCGGTTAAGCAAACATTAATTTTTTTATTTTTTATTTCTGTCACCTGGTCAAACGCTTTGGTTTGACCGTTTACGCTTGGCTGATACAAGCGTATGAATGGAACACCCAAAAAGGACTTCAGCCGTAACTAAATATTGGTGGTCTTCTTCCACTCCATTTTTTGTTTCCACTTAATTTTCTGAAAAATGTAAATAAATATTTGGTTAATGGGTAATCCTTCGTTTTAACTCGACACAACCAAAACAAGAAGTCCTCGGCCCCCTCTGGACTTTGTTTCCTCATAACTCTCTTTAAAGTGTATATTTTCGAGAGTGTATATTACATAATACGGCGCAACTTCAAAGCAAATGTTGCCTTCGACACATCATGAAACCAAAAGTAAATAAATGAAAAAAAATTCACGAAACCAACGAACAAACAGCTGCGAAGATTTGACAGTTCTGAGACAATTCTGAGTAATTGTCTAAAATAGAAGTGAAACTGGCTTAAGCTGGTGATAACAGGGTCTATTAGAGATGGAGAGAACTATCTGCAATGCTTCCAAAAATGTCTGAATTTTATCGATATAACTGTGATATACACCCTCGAAAACGTATTTAATTGCTAGCATTATGCCAAAATTTTTAATATCGTTCACCATTGGTTTGACTGATTTACAATTTCTGTAGTTGCTATTACTATTAATTTCTTCAGCCAATTCTAACTCTGCTTTATTAGACTATATAATTTTTTTCTAGATTTTAGACTTCTTTAACTGTTGCTGCTATCTGCCACCTGACAACATTTCTTCACCTTATTTCCAGTGTTCATTCATAATTTTTGCTCTCACAAGTGCCCTAAACCAATTCCTGAACTTACCATCTTAAATAGCACGCATAGAAAACATTTTTTTGAAATATAACTAGTCGTGTTATGCTGGCTGTCATCAGTGAACTGTTGAATTCCCTTATAGTTACTTGTGGATCTCAGACAATTATTTACCTCAAATAAATCCCGTTTTACTATCAATAACATACTGAAAAATACTAATATTCATTCCATCAGTTATCAGGGTCAACTTCATAAATTTACCCCTTTTTGTTTATTGAGTTGTGCAGAAAGTTAGATATCTTCCTTTTGTAATATTACTCACCTGTATTGTAATTAATATGTGTATAATTTCAATAGCAACCTTTGATGTTCTGTCCTTTTAAGAACTCTATTTTAATATTCCTTTTATTTTTCTTTCAGTGAAAGAACAGGATATGCAATCTGAGAAGGATTTCTCTTCGGAGTCTTCTTCATCTGAGGATGAAGATGGGGAAGTAAGTAATTTCAATCATGGTACTGTTTTGTTATAAGAACACAAAGCGCTTAGTTAAGAAATGAGATAGTTTTGTGAATTGTCAATTCTTTCATATTTTTCAACAATTAGAGTAATTAAGTGATGACATTCAAGTAGAAGACGAGGCTCTATGACAGAGAAAGCTATCATAAACCATTGTTATTGGCTGCGACGTCCAGATGGAGAATTACTGATGACATAATTCAAAGTAGACAAGTCTGTTCTGAGTCTTCCACTCCTATTTCACAGTTAAGAGGTTAGCAAATGGGAAAGTGACGGTGGTCAATTTTCCAGTCAAACCAAGGAAACTAGGTTTCCATTTGTGTTTTGTAATTTTGATATTTGTCAGTTGCAACTCTTGATATTACGATTCTTTTGGTGACAGGGTAAGATTAAAGAAATATTACCTGAGCTGTTTCTATTATCAAATAATTTACATCATAAGAAGGAAAAGTTATCAGGAAATATATGTTCTGAAAGAGATATTTTTATAAAATGAAATCCTGCAACATGAATAAATGATAGAATATAGATAGTTGTAAACTAGGTTTGCAATATAAATTTATTTGCATTAAGTTATTTTAGTTTTAATAAAAAAAACATTTATTTTGTTTTAATAATTACTGGTTTATTAATATTTGCAGGAAATAACAGAAGAGTTTGAAAAAGATTGGATGTGTACTTTAGCTGCATTAAAAACTAAAGATCCTAAAATATATGATAAGAATGTTAAATTCTTTCAAGAAACTGGTGAGGAAGTAATCTGTTTTTGGTTTCTATAATCCTTTTGTATATGTTTCTAGAATGAATTCTTAAGGTTTCTGAACCCAAAAGCTGACATGGTATTGTTTGGCAGAATCATTAGAACATCAGACAAAATTGAAATCTTGAAGCTGTGAGATATTAAATGATTAATTCAAAACAATGTGAATAAATTAACATTATATTTAACAGAATAATCTGAATACTAAAGGGTTAAGCTGCAAATTAGTAGAGTATTCAGCTGTTCTATCTTATTTCATGTAATCTGCACTATTTATAATCATACTCTATCAGTTTTTTAGGGAAGTTATATTCTTAGAGTAAAGAACTTTTATTCAAAGTAAAATATATGCTTTTTTACACAATTATTGAATTGTGATTTTGTATTTTAGTTATATTTAGAAACCTTTTGACTGTTTCAGGCAAAGGCTTGGCAGAGAAGAAATCGAAAAGGAAAACTCTCTCTTTACAAGATGTGCAAAGGAAGACATTAATTACAACTGATGGGTAAGTTTTATCCTGAAAATTTCCATGGTTGAGTTGTTAATGAGTGGAATAAGACTCAGCAGTAAAAACAGTTTTTACAATTGTATGAAAAACTAGATCTCAAGCAGGAAAAAAGTTATGTTGGTAATTTTGTTGCTAGGTAGACTTAGGCCTAATCCAGCATTCTTGTAGTAGAGAAGGAGCTGATTTTGAATAGAAGCATGTAGGAGGAGCAGAAGGTATTGACAGTGGCAGCAGTGCCATTGTGTTATGCTCATAATTCAAGCAACTGTCCCTGGTTTCTGAAGTTTGCCTGTTGGAAAACAAATTCTGCTTTTCCCAATAAGAAGGCCATCCAACTGGAAAAGCAGCCCTTTTTTGCATGCAAAGATTAGTGCAAGATGGTAAAAATAAGAAATTGTTTAGAACTAATAATATATTTCAAATAAAACATAGAAAGAAATTGTTGGATGTGACACTTAATCCCATGATTTAAATGTTTTCCCTAAAATGATGGAAAGTGTATGTAAATTAAATTGTTTTCATTTTAGTGCTCCACCTGGGGATGAAAAAATCAGATTTGAAGAAGATATTGATGAGCCAGGAGTACCAAGTTATTATGAAGAGCAGGAACAGTTAAAAAAACAGTCAGTATTAGATCTTGGTTCCTTAACTAAAACTATTATACTCTACAAATGGTAAGCTTTAAAATCTGTGACAAACTTTTCGTGTGATTCTGTAAACTTTTCTAACACCAACTTATTTTAGAGTATTTATTGGCATCAGCATCTGAAGGTCCACTTTTCCGTGCTTGCTTGATTCAGGCAGATTTTGTTGAGGCATATTTTCTATAGCTGGATGCCCTTACTTTTATCTTTTACTTGTTTCAGTCATTAGACGGTGGCCATGCTGGGGCACCACCTTGAATTTTTAGTCAAATGAATCAACCCCCTGGACTTAAATTTCTTGTCAACACACACACACACTTGCATACAATTGCCAAAGACTTACTTCATTCTCCATCTATCAAATCCGTTTTGGTTGACCCAGAGACTGAACTCAAAACCTTGTGGTTAGGAAGCAAACTTCTTTGCCACACAGCAAAGAAATAAAACTGCATAACTTAATTTTTATGTATGAACCTTTTGCTAAGTTATTTTTAAACAACAGCTTGATATATTAATAAATGAAAAAATTTGTTTTAATAAATCTCTTTAGGCTCTCAATTATTTCCAGCGTTAATTGAAAAGTGTATTTCATTAGAAATATGTTGATAAAAAATTAAGTAGCTTAGACTGTTTATTTTTTATGGCCAACATAAATTTTTTTTTTTGTCTTGGATATGTGTTAACTCTACATATGACAAAATCTACAAATATAAGGCACATAAAAAGCCTACAAACAGTACATGAGGTCATACATAATATTTAACAGCACAGGTTTACTCATTGTTATAATTAGTTTTAAAAACCTTCAGTTTCATTTCGTTATACAAGACATTATAAAGGTAAAATAGTTGTTCACATTCTTTTATTCCTTGTTGTTCATAGATTCCAAGAAGCAGCTTCCACCCTGCCAGATGGAGAAGATATTCTTGTAAAAAAATCTGGTGAAAATACAGAATCTGTGAGTTCATGTGCATTTATATATTCTTTGTAATGTTAGCATGAGTTAGAAAGTTCTACAACAGTGGTTATACAGTGTGTATAATGGTATGTTCATACTTAACATTCTAATGATCTTTATTTGTTACAGGAAAAGGAAGAAGACTATCGATCCTTTTTGAAAGGAAAAACAAGCAAGCTTAAGAAAAGTAAGAAGATTAGTCACGAACTGGTAAGTTATATGCAGAGATTATTATGTTGACTGAGATAAGTGGGAGTTTGGGGAAGTGTTTTATTTCTTCACTAGAATTATAGACTCTTCCTCCTTGGAATGGCTTTCAATTGAAATTTTGAAGTGGTATTACTGTTTGTTGACTTCTCAAAAGCTTTTGACTCCATCCACCATGGTCAAATGGAAAAAAATACTGTTGGCCTTGAGGAAACAACAGCAGCAATTATGATGCTCTTTGACAACACCAAATCAGTGGTCAGATCCACAAATGAAGATAGAAATTTCTTTGATATCAGAGCCAGAGTACTCCAATGAAGTACATTGGCACCTTTTCTCCTTGTGATCACTCTCGATTTTGTCCTCAGAACCTAACCCTAACCCTAACCCTCAGAACATCACTTGACAATCTAAAAAGCTTCGGTTCCACATCCAGCTCGAAATAACTGGTGTAGACTATGTTGATAATTAAGCTTTTTCTATCAATCAAGTTGATGATTTCACAAACCTCATTTCTGATATAGCCTCAACTGAAAAGGATGGGAAAACTTGGACAACCAAAGTATGGTTGGTCCTAAACAAGCTGGATGTTGTCTAGAAATCAATTCTGTCAGACAACCTTTTAAGAGGTATTTTTTCTGTACAACAGCAAAGTTGGTCCTTTTATATGAAGCAACAGCCTGGATGTTTACTAAAAAACTGGAATCCAAGCCAGATGAAACATACACCCAAATGCTGAGAGTAGTCTGATACAAGCTCACACCATCACTAAGAACTGTTTGGCCTTAACCATTTTTTAAAAATATGTCTGAGCAGAATAATCCACTCTTTTCTAACATAGAACATCCCAACATTAGAACAATGATAGTCTTTACCATATTCTTGATGAAAATATGAATGAGATTTTGGGATGACTTGCAGCTTGAAGGCCTTGAAAATGGGTCTATCATGTTTTGTTTTATTTTTCAGTCTGTCCTGAAAGACTTTTGGTCAAAATCTGATCTTGATGAAGGAGAAGTCTTTCTTCGTGATTACATCCTTAACAAAGGTTACAAAGCAAATAACTCGTGAGTATACCAACTCATATTTTGATTCTTTTGTTTCAGTCATTTGACTACAGCCATGCTGGAGCACTGCCTTTAGTTGAACAAATCAGCTGCAAGACTTATTCTTTGTAAGCCTAGTACTTATTCTGTTGGTGTCTTTTGTCGAATTGCTAAGTTACAGGGGCATAAGCACACCAGCATTTTTTTGTTTTTATAAACTAAAATGCTCAATCAATCAAATAAGTTTTATGTGTGTGTGTACAAGAATCAAAATTGTCTACAGAAAAGATGGACCATTCAATTTTGTTCGTGTTTAATTCAAAAGCAGGACATCTATAAATACTTCACTGATAACCATTTGATCACTTTCGACCGTATATACAGAAGACTTGGACTAACCATTAACTCCAGGAAGGCTCAGTTCATCTACCAAACTGACCAGAGTTATTAATTCAGCTTCACAAAGCAATCTTGGGAAACTTGGAACTATTTTCTGTATCTTTGATATTGCATCTCCTCCAGTATTGTTCTTGATGAGATCCAGCCTTGTCTTAAATTGAGTATGGCTGGTATTGAGCATGATAGCTGGGTCCTGTCATGTACTTCATACATGCATGCATGTGAGCATACACACACACACACACACACACAAGCATATTTATATACATACTTGTGTTTGTTTCTACTTCTTGCATGAGCTTGTCTGAACAAGAAATAATATCCCCATGTTTACATTCTTAAAGACAACATTGTTGTCTTTAGGAATTGCAGGTCTGCTCTCTCAAAGTAGTGGAATAAAAGTTCTCTTAATTGTAAAACAAGAAAAGGTTGTCAACAGGAAGAGCATCCAGTTTTTCTTTCAGTTCATTTAAAAGAAATTCAAAAAGGTCTCCACACGTGAGTTAGTCAATTAGTAAGATATTGTCTTAAGGTATTAGAACAAATAATTAGCAAGATGTGAGCTTTGCATGTGTACAGTATGAAGCTTGAAAGAAAAGCAGCCAATGGCATGTTGATTTATGTAAGGATTTCTCTTTATTTTATAGAATTCCTTCATATAAAGAGATTGTCAAAGACGAGGAGTTTTCAGAAGATGAAGAAGCACTCACCAAACAAGAAAATTTTGAAAGAGAATATAATTTTCGGTTTGAAGAGCCAGACAGAAAGTTTGTAAGTTACTATAGGTCTTTTTTTACTATTAATATATTTAAACACAACTTCTTAATTTTCTTTTACTGTTTCTTTATTTTATACATATTTTTTTCTAATAAAAGTCAATATTTCTTTGTTTGATTTATAGAATGCAATCTTTCCTATCACACTTGTCTAATGTCTTTGCATTTCAGCTCCCTGTGGAGCAGATATGCAATCACATGGCTGTGTGGTAAGAAGCTTGTAAGATAAACCCTGGTTCACTTCTAAATAACTTAACATCAATATTTATCATTTTCTCATCAGTGATTTACTTGTCCCATTTAGCAGATGTCCAGTATTAAACATTAGTAATGTCAGCTTGAGATATAATGCTGTTTGTTTCTGTCTCCCTATCAGATAAAATGTCATCCAAGAAAGATACTTGATTCTGTGCGAACAGGAAACAACGCAAGAGCTGAGAAACGAAAAGCAACCTTGGAGAGAAAGAAAAAGGTATTCTGTTGGCATTGCTTCTATCGTAAATTTGTAATTGTTGTTGTCAAAATGTTATTATTTATCTAGAAAATGCTTCAATTAATATTAACTTTGAACCTATCTTGAAGTCCTTCTATGTGTATGTTTGTGTTTTATTTTAGGAGAAAGAAATAAAGCAAGAAAAGCTGAAGAGGTTGAAGAAAGAAAAAAGGAAAGAAATTCTTGAAAAAATTGCCAAACTGAAAGAAGTGTCTGGTAATGATAGTTTAGGCGCTAAAGGCTTAGATTGGGATGAAGATTTTAATCCAGAGCAGCACGACCAACTAATGAAGGTAATCTAATGATGAAATTGAATAACGTTTGATACACTATTAGACTTAGGAAAGAAAGTTTAATGCATAATCAGAATACTAACAGATAAATTGTTTTGTTTTAGAATAAGAGGAATTAATTATCTGGCAGAGATAAATAACGACAAAATGAAGTTAAAATGATTCTGAATTTAGATCTAAAAAATTTTCTAGCTTTATCTTAAAGTTATCATTCAAGTACATCTGATTTTCTGCATTTAATTTGACAGGATGCATTTGGTGACAACTATTATTCAGAAGGTGTTGAAGATACTGAAAAACCTGTGTTTTCTGATGATGACTGGGAAGAGGAATATAGTGGTGTGTTGAAAATTTTTCATATAATCTGAAAGTCCTTCTTTAAAATTGTATAAAGTGAAGCAGTGTAGAATATATTCTGGCCTGAAATGTAGCAAAATATCAGCAGCTAATTTGAACTGACAATCTGCAAGTTAATAGTCCAATTCCTGTATTCACTCTGCCATTTCATTTCTAGTGATAGCAGAAAGTTGAGTTGGGTAGGAGGGGGGGGGGGGATTCATTTAGTTTTCATGATCATCATCAGTATTATCTCTAGTTCAACATTCTGCTGCTACTATCAATGGCCATTAAGCAATAAAGCTTAACTCCTAAAAAATAGAATAATGGAATCTTGCTGAAATGTTATAATCCTATAAAAGCTACCTTATTGTACTAATGGCATCCTCATTATGGATGAGACACAAATATTCCAAAACAGTGTGACTAGTGTTGCTGGGTTACAAAGTTGAGCTGGCTGATAAGAGTCCTGGCACAGGTGTGGTTGTGTGGTAAGAAGCTTGCTTCTCAACTACATGGTTCCAGGTTCAGTCCTATTGTGTGACACCTTTGGTAAATGTCTTCTATTATAGCCTCGGGCTGACCAAAGTCTTGTGAGTGGATTTAGTACACAGCAACTGAAAGAAGCCTGTCATATCTGTATTTGGTCCCTTACCACCACTTGACAACTGGTGTTGGTGCGTTTACATTCCCATGATATTCAGCAGAAGTGACTGATAAAATAGTACTCGGCTTAAAAAGATAAGCCTTAGAGTCAATTTGTTCAAGTAAAACCCTTCAAGGTGGTGCCCCCAGCATGGTTGTGGTCAAATGACTGAAACAGCTAAAAGAGAAAAGATAACTTAGAGCTTTGTTACTGATTCATTCTAAAACCATCTTTTAACTTGATGATTTTAATATTATTTTTCAGTTGACAACAATGGTGACATAAATGAAGAACCAGGATGTAGCTACCAGACGGACAATTTACATTTTGAAGATCCTGATTTTAATGTATGCTTATTTCAATTTTCTTTCTTTATAATTTTCCTAACAGTTAATATTTGATGACCTTCTTTAAATTACAACTATTTGCCACTTTGTTCATTTGCTGTGAGTAACTTTAATAGAATATACAAAATCACTTCTACACAGATAGTATTGGACTCATAAACTCAAATCACTTTGCGACAGCTAAAATATTCTTTTCAACTCTAGGCACAAGGCCCAAAATTTTGGGGGAGGGGGCCAGTTGATTAGATCGACCCCAGTGTGCAACTGGTACTTAATTTATTGACCCCGAAAGGATGAAAGGCAAAGTCAACCTCTCTCTACACAGATGTTGTCACAGACAGACAAATGGAGACCAGCTTCTCTTGTATAATATAAGACTGATGTTTAAAACGACAAATTTGCACATTAGCAACTCTGAGAATCTGAGTGTCATTCTGGATAAAGACTAATCCCAAATTCAGTATTATGTAGTCAATGTAACAATAATTGTGTAGGAGGAGCAGTGATCTTAGATCATCAATATCTGTCAGATAATTAAAGTCAGTGTGTGTAAAAGAATCTATTGCCTACTTTTCAGATGGATGCAGATTATGATCCTACGCAACACAAATCTAAAAAGAGAAAGAGAGAGACGAAGAAGAAACAGAAGCAAGAGAAACCTAGATTTAATCCAGGTAAGTTTACATTTGTTTTATGTTTTTTTTCTCTTCATTAAAGTTGTAGATTATTAAGAGCACTTGGCCGTTAGTGAGGTCTAAATTGGCTGGACTCGTCCACTGTATGCCCATAAGCAATGCTTCACATTTGCTATTGCTATTAGAGAAATTAATCAATTCCTCCCACTTTTTGTTTCAGATGAAATGACATTTGAAGAATATTTTGATGAGTATTATAAACTGGATTATGAAGATCTGATAGATGACTTGCCCTGCCGCTTCCAGTACCGTTCTGTTGCAGCGAATGATTTTGGACTTGATACAGATGAGGTTTTACATTTTTTTCTTTTAATTAATTGTATTATCCTTTTATGATTTGTTGAAACATATGTTTAAAGCTGGACTCATTTCCTTACACTACGACACAAAATACATGAGGAAACTCATTTTCACTTGAGATGAAAAGAAGTAACTACATATACATTGTGTTTTATTATATGTGTTAGTATAAACACATAAATATTTACCTTTCTCTCTTTACAGATCTTGCAGTCAACGGATAAAGAACTTAATTCCTGGTGCCCCCTCAGCAAAGTGGTGCAATACAGGTAAATAATTATGTCAGTTTCTGTTTATTGAACTACAACAGCTTTTTTTTTTAATCTTCTGCTGAGATGTTCTGTAAATCTCAGCCAGTAACTTTAGTTTCTTTACAAGTGATATTTCAAAAGGTCTTAACTCTTCTTTCTCAATATCAACGGTTTCATATTTCTACTTTTGTAGGACCGAGGAGGAAGAGTTTGTCAGCAGAAAAATGTATTCAAAACGGAGTAGACAAAAAAATCGCAAAAAGAATATCTTAACGACTTTTTACACTCACAGGTAATTCCTCAAAAGAGAATTTTATAATGTTAGTTAAAAATGTGTGTGTGTATAAATAAAAACAATTGTTCTAAGGTATTTCGATTCATCTAGCTTTAACTCTTGTTTTTTCACTTTTTTAAACCAGTTCTTAGAATTTTTGTCAGTTCATAACAGAAAAGTAACTAGATTTTTATGATTTAGTCAAATCTAATTTGAGATTAATTACTTAACTACTGCAATATCTAATTACAGTGAGTCTTCCTCGAGTAAAACATCAAATAATAAAGAAGAAAATGAAGAGAAAGTAGAAAAGAAGCCATGCAACATAAAATCTGACCACAAGTTTAATGAAGAGATTCCTTCGGTAAACGGTAAGAAACAGAAAAACTCTAAGAAGCGGAAGAGGTCAATTGATGATGCCTCACCAGAACAAAACATGGCAAGTGCTGAAAATGAAGAAAATGCAGTGAATAAATCCAAAAAGAAGTTTCAGTCCAAAGATAAGAGTTCGTCAACGGCAGGGGCTTCAACCAAAACCAAAAGTTCAAAAGGTTCTAAAAATAAAACTGAAAAGGAAGGAAACACTGCAGAGGAGTTTTCTGAATTGTCAAATACGAAACTGAAGAGGAAGAAACGGGCTGAACGCTGGCAGCAAAAGCAAAAAGGAATCAAACACAATGAACAATTAAATGTGACATTGTCTAATACCCGTCTCAAAGCATATGGCATCAACCCAAACAAGTTTAAATACATCCAACTTCAAAAACAGAAATAAAAAAAAAATGATAATTTGTTGTCATGGTTTATTGTTTTGTTTTGTTTTCTATATTTTAGTATTTTCTCCTTTGCTGTTTTTATTGGCATCTTTACAATCTGTTATATACATGAATAATTACACAGTTCTACATACACACTTTCACAAACTTACATGAATAATATAATTTCCCTTCTTAACATTTCACCCAATTCACCATTAAGAGCTACATCAAAAATATAAACCCATGCTTGCAACATTCTTTAATTCGTAACAGATCTTCATATTTTCATAAAATTCCTTTAACAATCACTATGGTACTTCTCAAGTCTCAGAAATGCCTAAACACATTAGATAGCAGTTCTCTGAACTTCCTCCACCCTATTCTTATTCTAGAAGCAACACTTTCAGAGCATCCACCACCGTTACTAATTTGGTCTCCTGAATAGCAGAAACTATCGACTACCTCAAGGGAGCCTCCTGGGTAATTGAGAGAGTTTAAGTCCCTCATGCTCTGAGTACTTACTGTTCCTGTGCATCTGCCACACTCGAAAGTGACCTTATCTGATAACCTTCCCACAATTCCACTGCACCTCTTATGTGTCCATAGCTTACACTTGGTGCAGCAAATGGAATTCCATCCCACTCTTCTCCTACATACTGAACAGGGCCATTTGCCAGCTGGAAGGAGTCTCATCTCCTTTCTCGCTAACAACAAAGGGATTGTATGATGCATGTGTACAAATTGCCATACTATATGGCATTGAATGCAGAAGATGTGAAGACTGGAGAGGAACGAAGCTGGTATGCTCCACTGGATGTGCATGTACAACAGTGCATTGATATTGAGAGAGAAGTTAGGGACAAGAAGAATTAGACACAGTGTGCAAGAGAGGAGACTGCACTGGTTTGGTCATGTGATGTGGATAGATGAGGACAGTTGCATGAAGAAGTGGTGGAAGTGGAAGAGGGAGACCCAGGAAGACATGGGATGAAGTATTGAGGGCTGGTCTCAAAACGTCGAACCTTACAAAGAAGACCAAGATATGTGGTGCATTGTTTTACTTGAGAAGACCCACCCACCCACAACAGAAAGTAAAGTGCCATGTAAAAAACATTGGTGTGTCTGCTGGTGTCACATAAAAAACACTAGTGCTGATGCCACTTAAAAGCACCCAGTTCCCTATGTGAAGTGGTTGGCATTAGGAAGTCTAGCCATAGAAAACAGGCTATGGAACCTGGTGCAACCCCTGACTTTGCCAGCCTGGAAAATGGACGTTAAATGTTGATGATAATGATGATGGTGATATATAGACCATACTAACTCTTTTGATAAAGGCATCGTTATTACTATCCATCAATTTATTTGCAGAAGATTACATATTTTTCTTTCTTGACCTGCACTTTAAGCTGATGAAAAATAAACTTTTCTGAAAACTGCAGGTAAGTAATAATCTCATTAACTTAAATTTGAGTAAGGTATAATGAAGTAAACACTTCATCAGATTTCAATTCAAGGACCTGGAGATATTCGCGAAAAAATGTAATTTTTGTGACCCAGGACATTCATATTTGCACATTCCAGCATGAACTGGTATTTTGGGGTCTACAAAATCTTTCAACAACAAACAAAAACCACACAACAGCACACTTTGAATCATTACAGTTGCACACAGCCCCCTTAAGACATTATAATACTAAAACTAAAAATACCATCTGGGTATGTGAAAAGTAGAATTTGTGGCTGCAGCAACTCCAGTTTTTAGTTTCTACAACTACATGGAAAAACAACTTCCAAAAGATCAGACACATTTACAAAAACCACATATACTTCGACTCAGGTCAAGACAAAAGCTTGCACATAGATATAGCTGCAACAACACCAAACATAAAGTAATGTAAAGTAAAAGAAAAATGAAAATCTTTTCTGGAAAACGTTTTGTTTTACTCCATCCCTATTTCAAATAATAATCTTAAATTCTTTGGACACATACAACAGCTACTACAAAGACAGTAAATAAGAAATGATCCATGTAGTTAATAATTCGTTTACTATCCAACAAAAATATTCCATCACTTATTTCTCATGTGCTCAATTTTTGCTCTTAAATCGGAGAAAGACTCCTTAAAGTCAGGTTTTTTCTTCAGATTAACTCGAGAAACTTGTTTCCTGCTTTCTCTTTCGCGCTCACTTTGAAGAAGGTAGGTAAAGTTGTTTAACAAGTGTTTGCCATTCCTATTTCGCAGAAAACTTTCTTTGATATCAGCTTGACCAGGTTTCCATCCCAAAATGTTTTCAGTGTTGTTCGGTACCAAGGGACGCTTCAATAAAGTAGTGACTTCACTGAATTTCGTTCCAGTGATCTTTTGTAGCTCAGACCGTTTGTTTGGTTTATCCTCGATTATAAAAGGACCCTTGAGAAACTGAACTGCTTTCTTTTCAAAGTCGTTTATTGCTTCGTTAATTCTTTGTGCAGAGCCATAAAACGACATGACTTTGTAATCAGTGAGTCGTCTTTGTAAGCGCTGGGGGAGGGGGAAATGACGCGAATGGCTCAGTGTGAGACAGTCGTCGGAACAAGTGATGGAAGGAATATCAAAGACTTTGCTTCTCAATATGATGTGGTCTTCTTCAAAGAAAATATTAAAAAAGATATCCTGTTCACCAATATCCACCGAATTTGTCCCTTTCGAATTCGCCAACAATCTAAACGTTTGACTATTGCTGTTTAGCATCGATCCAAGTTTCAGAAGAGTATCGATCTTGTGACTACTTTGAGAAAGGTTTCCCTTCGCTTCATACAAAGTATTTGTGATACTGAAACAGGTCCAGCGCAAAAGCATCGATTCACTGTCGTTCAGATCATGTTTTCGGGCCACACTTCGACACAATAACATTACTTGACTGTAAATGAAATCCATAAATACTGTCGCAAATATATTTGCCAATAATTTCGGTTGTCCTTTTGAATTGACCGAAATCTGTCGCTGACCTGCTAATATTATTTGATTCTTTAAATTTAAAATATCACAGTCTAACGAGGCAGCCGAAATATCGAAGAGGCAAATAGTTTTGCTTTCAGCTTTCATTGATTTTTTGAAAATTAATCTTTTCCGTTGTACTTGCCTTCTTTTCTTCCAAACATGTTTTAATAACACTAAAGTTGCTGTGATTATCAACATTGCAATCAAGACAATAACTTTATCAATAATCGTCGGGATGTAATCGATAATATCGTTGTACATTTGCCCACCAATAACTGTTTTTGTCCATTTGCCGAATAACAAAAAGGAACGAGATAGGAAATTGACAAACTTTAGAAAAGATTTAAAACTATATCTATAATAAAATATCTGTAAGCAGAAGCCAGTCGTTGATGTCTTTAACCAGAGGTTTAGTAAGTTTACACGCTTTTCTAATTTACAAAGCTTGCTCAGGCTGCAATAGAGAGAACACATAAGAACGAAGATTGCTGCCCAAATAATGGTTTGCTTTAAGCAAGTCTGAATATCTTTTAAAAGATTATCCACATATTCGATATTTTTGCACATCTCTCGGCACGGAAATAAAGGAAATTGTGCGAGGCGTGCATTTTCCGAGTCTGGGATTAACGGAACATTGGTTTTACGGCATCCGAAAAGAGACAAGAATTGCCAATCGCGTAATGTACTCAGTCCGATGAATGGAATTAAGAACTGAAGCGATAAAGTTACATCTTGAAGAAAAGAAATCTGACATTGAAGCTTATTCCGATCCATTGTACTAAAACCCTTAATATTATAAATATTAAAGGTGAATAGTTAGAAAACTTCAAGGATTCGGATAAGAATATAATTAGCTTTTTGTTAGCGATTATCCTTTTGACTACTGTGAGAAATTTTGAAAAACGATAGCTCTATTTTAAAATCATTTTAGCGTTCAGAGTCGATCAACTCCTTTTCATGCTTTCAGTTTCTTCGGGAGAGTTCATTTTCCATCTATTTTTTTTAACACTTTTCTTTTTCAGAATTTTTTTTTTTTTATGTCGGCTTGTAATGTCTTTCCCAAGATTTTGGTAAATTTTCAGATTAACACCCGCAGATTTTCACAAGGGTTTTAGGGTTAGGGACGGAATTCTCTAACTCTAAAACCGTAACCGTGACCCTAAACTCTAACCCTAGCCCTAAAACTAACCCTAACACCCCAGTGAAAGCCGTGTGGGTGTTAATCTGTTCAGAATTAGTTTGACTTTTTTCAATGTGATAACAAGATCGAAAGAAATCATTTATTTATTTACGTAACATATTCTTTTATTTGTTTCAGTCATTTGACTGCGGCCATGCGGGAGTACCGCCTTTAGTCGAACAAATCGACCCCAGGACTTATTCTTCGTAAGCCTAGTACTTATTTTATCGGTCTCTTTTGCCGAACCGCTATATTACGGGGACGTAAACACACCACTGTCGGCTGTCAAGCGATGGTGGGGGACAAACACAGACACGGGCTTCTTTCAGTTTCCGTCTACCAAATGCACTCACAAGGCTTTGGTCGGCCCAAGGCTATAGTAGAAGACACTTGCCCAAGGTGCCACGCAGTGGGACTGAACCC
>JAOPJW010003814.1:11472602-11483826 GCA_027122535.1 Octopus maya
CATATTTCATTGAATGAGTAATATTAGTGTAGACAAGCAATGGAGCAAACTGAGCTGAGAAGAAAATTGGGTAGAAATTTACAACAAGACAGATGACAAAACTGATAGCAACAATGTGATGTAATGGAAGATGATAGCTGAATAAAGAAGTGCCACGTAAGAAGAGAGCCCACGAAAAACTTGTAAAGACTGATCTCAAGATGTTGCATCTTATAATTGGTGAAAGACCACCAATGCAAGTTTGGCAAATGGGATATTAATGGAGGCTGTGAGACATGATGTATATCATATCAAGTCTATATTAATGTTTCTTTGATACCCATTCGCTTAGTTCACTATCATTCATGCTAGCTGTATAACAAGAGATGGCATGGGACCTAAATATAAGGGATTGTATGAGAAAGAGAGAGAGAGAGACATTGGTCAATAGTCTGAGAATATATGAAGGTCTGGCTTTTCTGATAATTAGCACATAAAAATGCCATTTAATGTTTTGTGTACTTTAAAACCTAACGCTAATGTGTAGCAGAGCTGACAGGCTTTCATTGCATTGGAATAAGTACAAAGGTGGGAATGTCAACATGTCAAACTTTCAGGATGACCCCCAACCAACATCTAAGAATATATCTTAGCTCTTGCTACTATTTCCAACTTGGAGTTTAGGGGGTCTAGAAGACTAGCAGTATTAAGAAGTGGGATTTGTAATGGATTATGTAAAAAAATTCACATTAGAGAAGAATATTTAAAAAGGGATTTTCATTTAAGAAATAAGCATGTTTTATGGGTATAAATATTTGTGTAAAACACGACACACATATACACACACTCACACAGGCATATTATATACACAGACACAAATAAATGTATAATATAACTACTAATAACACACAAAATAATATTTTCAAATATCCAACCTATTCAGAGCAAGGACCTGTTTAATTACAATTAATAATAAAACCACTAATAACTGGCTTTATAAGAGAAAAAAATATCTGAATATGCCAATAAATATACTTAGAAATTGAAGAAATTGCACAACTTACATTATCTGTTTTGGCTTGATCCAGACTATCCAAGGATTCTCCATTGCTCTCTATTGCACTCCCAATTCCACTATCAAGACCATTCCTCGTTGTATTGGCAGTGGTGTGTGAGGTAGGCACACTAGTGGAGGTTACAGTTGATGACAGCAAAACTGAGGTTGTCACATTTGATGTACTAGCTGATGACGATGATGATGATGATGATGACGATGACAATAAAGAAGTGTTGGAACCATTGGCAGCGCTATTATTATTAGTTGTAGTAGTAGTAGTATTGGCAGTGATAGCACTGGATTGTTGCTGTTCGGCCCTCCCAGGAGAAGCTTGATCGTGTCCCCGTGTTCGGTATGGGTAATTTTGCATGGTGGTGGAAGATGATGAAACGGTTGCAGAGCCAGACGGAGCCATTTCTGAATTTGTATGGTTTTTTGAAGTGGATGGGCTTTCATTATTCAATTCACTCGAATGACTCCTACTTTTTGTACACTGTTCTTCTTCTGAACCAGACACTTCATCATCTCCAGAGTGTCCATTTTTGACATGTCGGCTGCTAGCAGATGAACGCCTTCTTCTTAAGCGTAACTTACGCCCTGGTTTTGATTTATTTACAGGTGAAGATTGGTCAGAATTTTGAAGCTGATCCTCAGAGAAACATTCGACACTTTCTACCTCAGTTGAGGTGACCTGAGATTTAGAGGAGGAATTTGATCGGTATGACTTCGATTTTGATGGGGATTTTGATTGACAAAATATTTTCTCCACAACTTCAAGGGGTGCCTGAGATTCTGCATCCATTCCTCTTACCCTCCGACTAAATCTCGTAGGGTAATCTGAAGGGAGAACATTTACCTGGCTATTTGTGTTAGAGGAAGTAGCAACTGGCTGAGTTACAGGAGGAGTATTTGGTCGTTCTGGTTCAAGTGAGAAAATATTAGTAACCTTATTAACTTCACCTAAATAAATAAGAAAAAAATACACAATGTATTCATGATGTATGTGTAGACAAATTTCAATTTTAAATATATCTTATTTTGAAAATTTTAATTGTTTTATGAAACCAGTCAAAATTTATCATTAATTTAATTGAAATAGAAATAAAGTAATGAAGGGGTAAACAAAAACATTAACATATCAGCTATTATTCAAATCAAACATTGTTTGGTTTAATATCTTTATCATTTTGGCAGAAAGGTTCTATACATATTTATAATAGAATGGAAAATGGCTATCATGAGATTCACTTTTATTCTAAATGAAGTAGAAGTGTCAACTAAGCTTCAAATGAGAATTGAAACTGCATCACTACTTTACAGTCAAGCACTTACACTCTACTCATAGAAAAATAATTAGAAAACACTTGCCTCTTCTCTTTCTGGAGTTGACAATATCTTGGCACATTTTAGCAAATTCTGGATTAAGTTCAGAATTCACCACAGCATACGCCATATCTTTCAGGGCACAAACTCGGTGACGAATAGCCTTTCCTAGATAAAACATATAAAAGGCAATAATAAGCACATTTCTTCTACACTACAATGCTGTTATTCATCTTCAATGAATATTAAGCTAGTAATTAATTTTATATGGCAATATTCAAACACACTTCCCTCACAGACCTAAGTAAAACCTTTTCTGTTGCAAAGGCCTCAGCAAAAATGTTACAATTGTTATAAGAACAGAATCTAAATTCACAATCATTAAAACACATAATGAGCGTGTACTCTTGTTTGTTTTTGTTATAAGAGGCAACTAGGTTTGCGCCAAGAAGGGCATCCAGTTTCAGAAAAACTACCCAATCCTGCAAACATGGAAAAACAGATGCAACATGATCATGATAGTGATAAAATAGATTCTAAACATTTCAAAATGAGTTGATAAAACCAAATATATTGAAACTCTATAAAACAAAAAATCCTTCATAAAAAATCAATTTAAGAATAAAATCTTCTCTGTTAATCAGAACCCACCTGTACTATCACTGTCTGGATTATATTCCAAAGCATTGCGCCATATTAAGTCAATATCATCCAAAAACTCTTGAGCAGTCGGATACATTTCATTGTCAATTTTTTTAAGCATTGAATTCAAATCCATTGGTTCCTTCACAATATCGTAATAATCTGGAACCTATAACATTATTTCCAGAAGAATTAGCATGTATTGGAAATGAAAAACACAAAGACAGCAGTAAAAAAAAATAATTAAAAATTTCAAAGTTGATAAATAGAGACAATTCCTGAGTTGATACAACTTGAAAACTTTCTATTCCTATAAAATGGTTCTGTTAAACAATGCGTTACATGCTAATATCCATTCTTGTGGCTGATTTAATGCTCACCACATCTACGAAGTTCTAAAATAAAAGACATTTTCACCACAATGAAGTAGAGAAGCAAAATCCAAAAGCAGACATTCAATAGAAAATAGTTGACTGCAGGAAACATTTTTTTAAACATTAAATTAGAAATACAAACCAAAATGAAGTCAAGAATTTTTCAGAAAATATAACAAAACCACTTACATCCTCAATATCAACTGGTCGCATGAAGATAGCAAATTTGCGACATTTAGCCAGCTTATTCCATATGTCTCTTAAGAAGAGTCTTAGCTCTCTTAGAGTTGCTTCTTCATGGCTTTTAAGTTTTGCCAATTCAGTCTCTGTTAGTTTGCGTGGAACAGGGGGTGGTGCACGTGGTAATTCTTCTAAGACTCGAGCTGAAATAAATGGACAATTGAATGAAGATAAAATCATGTGAATGGATATTTAAAAAAAGAAGAAGAAATAAACAACTCATTCTATGGAAGTAGTAAAAGAAACAGTTTGAATTCTAAATTCCATCTCTTCAAAAATGTGACATATTCTTAAATAGTGAATATGAAGGACTAACTCCTTGTATTATTTGTCCACAAAGAAGTAAACTTGCAAGATCAGGGATCCACAGATGAAGGAGAAAATTGTGATGACTGATGCTGCATGATTTAGTAACACAGCTGTTTCGTTCCAGCAAAAGATTTACAAATGGCTACTACTCTTGGGCTCAATGAATTGTTAAATAAGAGTCAAAACAAACACCACTAGGTATTTTCTCTCATTAAAATAAAGCAGTCTTGTGTATGAAAATAAGGTGGTCTTGTATATTTAAATAAAGTAATATTATTAACTTAAATATGGTGGTACTCTTTATTAAAATTATAAGATGGCTAATTTTTATCATCTTATTTTTATAGACACCATAATATAATGCAATATAAAGGAATTTAATATACAGTATGTCTCTAGAGTATATTTTATCATGCCTGTATAATCAATATTAGCTCCATGCTTAAAATTAAATGATTATAAATACATAAATAATAACGATGTATCAGAAATGAGTGAAACTACAGATAAAGTGGAGGAACATACTTCTTTGCCTTTTATTGACTGGTGGTTTGACAGCTTGATTCAGCAACAAATCTGAAAAGAATTCTCGCCGTTCTTGTTCTGTTGGGTTACTCATGTGCATAACCTCAGCTGCTAGATCATCAAACAGTTCTTTCAACTGAAAAGGAAAGTAATAACCTAGTTTTATATTTTATTGATACACAATAAATATATTAATTTTGTGCCGATTTCGAAATAGGAAAAGTAACTCACATCATCATCAAGAAAATCATAAGGAACTTCACTGGTGGCTAAAAGTAGAATTGGTAAGCAAGGATCCAAATCATCGACCATTGTTAAAAACGTAGCTTTCAAGGTTTCACTCGAAACACTCCACAAGTAATTGATGTGCGGAAAATACAATATACTAGGGCTTGTTCTCTTGGCTTCACAGAATATCTGTTGTTAAACAAAATCAATAAATAACATATTAAAAGCAAAACCCCAAAAAACAAAAGATTATACTTTATAATTTAAATATTAAGGACAGACAGTAAATTATTTCCAGATAACAAAAGGAATTTCAAAAAGGAAACAAATTAATATTTTACTTGGCAATCTTCAAAGGTTTATATTATTATAAAAATACATTTATTTGTACATAAAATATATCTGATCAGAGTGGGATTGTGTATATTAAGTAGATCATCTTAAAAAAAAAGGCAAAAATGGTAATCAAAGAAATGAAACCAAATTAAGATAATTTAATAATACCATCCTTAACGTCAGCATTAATATCACTTAATAAATGCCTTTCATATATACTAACCTGTGTGCAAGATTCTTCAGGTGTCCTGTTACTAGCAGCATACAGCGATGGTAAGTCAATTACATAAACAGGCATTTGCTCTAGGTGTTGCATGATAGCAGGAGCAAGATGGACAGACTGTCCTTGGCCTATTTTCCCAGCAAAGAGAAGGCGTGGACGGTACGTCAATGGCTGCTTGGAGGCACAACTACGAGAATTGAAAGAAGGAAAAAAAAAAAAAGGAAACCAAGAAATTATATAAAATCATCATCATCATCGAATAAAAAAAAGTTGCTTTTTGAAAATATCAAAATATTGTATGACACCCAATTAAGATAGAGAAGTTATATAAAATTAATTGAAATCAAATCAAGATAAAACACAAATGCTGGCTTAATTTACTTTCAATGAGTTACAATAATTAATATTCAATTTGAAATATTTAGATATTTTCCATTACCTTTGAAAATCCAAGTAAGATTCTGTGATTTTTTCAGGAACAAAATTTCGGGGCTTCCTACCACGTTGACGAGGGGCTTCATATATACATGGACCTTCTTCGTCTTCAAACCAGTCCTCGGTAGCTTCATCTACTTTAGCTGATTTCTCACAGGAACCTAAAAGGGTTTGAAAGTTGCCTTTTCTTTTTTAACAATTATTAAACAAAAACATAAAGCTATGCACAAAAAGTACACAGCGAAACTTATGTAATAACATAAGAAAATGCATATTGTAATGAAACTAACTTTTATGAAACTTAACAGCAGACCCCAACCATCTGGTTTAATCAACAGGAACAGGGTCTACCCAACCACTTTGTAGGTCTTCCAAGATCACTAAGGTCAACATTCTTCTTCAACGATTGCAAGCTAACAGTTGTGGGAAAACACTTTTTGAGAAGTTGCTGATGTATAACAGGATGTGAAGGGGAACAAAACCAAGTTCTGGGCACAGCAAAGTCAATGGAGCACAAGTCAGGGGGAAGGTTCGTCATATGCCACAATGTAAAGTCAATGATGGCCTGTATGTAATATGTTGAAATATATATCCATATATAGACACAGAAGCAAGATACAGGTCCCAGCCTGACCGGCTCCTGTCAAACAGTCCAACCTATGCCAGCATGGAGGGAGGGCACTGAACGATGATGACGATATATATATATATATATATATACATAAATACATAGAGGAGAGGAAGGGTGGTAGCAGCAGTTAGAAAGCATGTATTAGGAAGGGAAATTGTTGGAGAGACACATCTAAAATTGTATTCTATTAGTGTGGTGAAGGTAAAAAAAAAATTTTTTTTAAAAATCTTTTTAAGACATCTACTGAAAAATTCAGAAGATGTCAAACAGAGAAATCATTGAATTACCTTTCAATGTAAGACTATGACTCTGAGATAAATCATTTGGGAAAATTATCTCCAATATTGAAAGTGCCTTGTTGTAGATGTTTTCAAGAAGTGGTCTCACAAGTCTGGATAATGGATGTCTTGGAGTTGAATTAGAACGCTGTGCAGTGGGAACAATTACTTTCATTCCTCGATAAAAATCAATTCCAGAGATGTGTATCGATGAAACATCTAACTGGAGTTTTTCTGAGGAATTGTAAATCTGAGGGTACCGTCTTCTCAAAGCCATCAAAGCAGCTTCTGTACATAATGCTTTGATATCAGCACCACAATAGCCTAAAACCAAAAAAAATAAATAAATAAAAACAAGGAATACAATTTTTTTCAAACAAATCTCAAATTTAATTTGGAGTTCTGTTGGTCTTAATATGTTGGGAAAATGTGGGTAAAGATAGCCAGTGAGGTCTAAGCAAAATGAAAGATGAAGCAAAATATTAGATGCAAGAGAGTACTAGAATATATTTGAAAGAAATCCTAAGATTAGGAAGAAAAGATGCCACAGAATATGAGATAACTTCTTAAAGTATTTTGTTTCTTTTATTTAAAACTTCTAAAAGTAGAAATTCAAGATAAAACAATTAAAAAAAAAATATAAGTCTTAGAAATTCAAATAACTTTCTGCTAAATCACATCAAACTTACCAACACACTTTCGAGCAATTTCCTCAAGAAACGCATCTGATAGCTTAGGATTCCAATCTTTAGTGATGATAGAGAAAATCTGGGAACGAGCCTAAAATGGACAGAAATAACAATAATACAATTTAATATTCATAAATTTGTCATTACAATTTAAATTGCATTAATCTTATGGACTGAGACAACCAAGAACAGACGGAATGGTTGGCATGGATGGATGAGGGATGACTTTATGCCAACAGCGATGAAGAATTTAACATGCTTTTCAACTGCTTCTAAGTTTTTATTTCTTCTCTGATATTATGATTAAAGTTTACAGTCATCTATTATGTATGCAGTGATTATTCTATAATCATGTTCATAATCCAATTTGTTTAATGAATGTGCTCAACAAAGCAACTTGTTTCATTATCTAACTCCACCAATATCAGCAGATACAGAACATAATTTGGTTGGATCATACAATCTCATCCTCCATTGTAGATTTGGATTATAAAAGCTTGTAGCAAATTTCCCATGCAAAATAACGGGTGCAGCTTATACACAAGTGAAAACAATATGTTGAATATGGAAGTTGTTAAGAATAAGCTTACTTGTAAAGATGGCAGTGGGAAATGGAATTCTCTGTCAAATCTGCCTGGTCGTCTCAATGCTGGATCAATAGCATCGATCCGGTTGGTAGCACCAATGACAACTATCTCATCCCGGCTATCTAAACCATCCATTAAAGCAAGCAGAGTAGAAACGATAGAACTGTGAATTTGGTCTTGGCGACTCGAACGGACTGGGGCAAGTCCATCAATCTCATCAAAAAATATAATAGATGGCCGAGTCTGATAAGCCTGAAAGAGAGATAAACACTTGGATTGAGAAAACAATGGAAATAAATATTTGATTAAAAAAAAAACATTAACTTTGAAAATATTTTATACCAAATTTTAAAAAAGAAAGGATTCTTGAATGGTTCAAATTGCAAAGCACAAACGAAATAATGAGAGATAAAAAAAACTATCCAAAAATAAGATAGGTTGATAATGATTTATACCAACCTGATCAAATAATAATCTTAGCTGACGTTCAGACTCGCCAACCCATTTACTGAGACAATCAGCCCCTTTACGCATGTAGAAAGCCACTCTTCGATTTTCTGTGCTGCATTCATTAGCTAAAGCTCTCGCTACCAAAGTCTTTCCAGTACCTAAAACAAAAACAAAAATTCATAATATATCTTTCAAAAGACTATACTTCCAAGAGTTTGTCCTATAAAACTCGAACAGACGTTTAACATGAAGTCATAAAGTGCTCACCTGGTGGACCATAAAAGAGAACTCCTCGAGGTGGAGTGATTTTGAACTGCTCGAAGACTTCTGGATACAGAAGTGGGAAGACAATCATTTCTTTCAAGGCACTGATGTGCTTCTCTAAACCACCAATACTTTTGAAGTTAACCTACAGAAAATAATACAACAAACTGAAAATTATAGCAACTACCTAAGATTTAGCTGGATTCAAATATATATATATATATACATTTTTTTGACATTGAGAGGTATACTGTGTAAGAAGAGATCAGCTATTATTTTATCAACTGTATTGTGTCATTTAAATGAGATTATTTTTCTCAATCAAAGTATCTATTGTTCAGCTTAAGAAAAGGTATCTCTGTAAAAATACTTGCTCCAACAATTCAAAGATAAATATCGTTTGTAAGCAACTTCTTTTTAAGTTGATATAGAATGGGGAGTTTAGCGTAGTTCTATGGGTGGAAATAGTCAAAGTGACTTAAGCAAAAACAGTAATAGACAATAAGCTCTTTTATGCACATGCAAAGATACCATCATGCCTTGGTAGTCAATGAGGATACAGTATTTTCAAGAGATTAGAAGTGCCATAGGGCAAGTCTGTCACGAAAACGTCTGCAATCTAATTTAGATTCTTATTTGGTGTCTTTTGGGCCACAAGCTTCAAGTTTAAGCATGAATGTCACAACTTCCACACCCCACTCACAAATATCTCAAGCATTGTGCTTTTATTAATTTGTTCTATGACATGGAGTTCTATAAACAACTGCTTTTACAAAACCATCGCACATATGCAGGCATGGAAAAAAAAAAAACTGATATAAAAATGAAAAATGCATAAATTGAAATGTTTAGTAAAACAATTAATATAAAATGTTAAAAATTACAATGTACACTAAATTCCTGGCAAGCAATATAGTAAACAGTTACCATTTTGTCAACGGTCATTGGGTCAACATCTGCCAAACTGGATCCAATTCTCAAGCGATCCCTCACAAGTGAACTAGCAAGATCTTCATGGCCGTAATTCATTGGCAAACACCTTAAACATGTCAAGAAAGATGTATGTAATGAAATATTTCTTTTCATTAAAATTAATTTCATTTATTTTCAGTAAGTTTGACATAAAATTACACCTAAAAAGTCCAACCATCAAATCTAGAAACCATTTGTAGCAATATCTGCTGATCAACGAGAGGAAGGTTATTTTCAGAAGACTGATCCTGTTATTCTGTTATTAATTTATTGAACAGCAGCCATGGTGGGTGCCACTTTGAAGAGTATTCTTAGTTGGTAACATCAAATATGTCTGGAATTTATTCTAACAGCCTCTCTTTATTTATTTATTTATTCATTATCATTTTTTTTTTTGCCAAACCATTAAGTTTGCAAACAAACCTAACTGGTTGTTAAGCAATGAGAAACAAACACACACACATATCTACATATACGACAGGCTTCCACACAGTTTATGTCTACCAAATTTACTCACAAGGCATTGGCCGACCTGGTGCTATAGCAGAAGACTATGCTATGAAACCATTATGGTTGAGAGGTGAACTTCTTAACCACACAACCATGCCTGCACCTATGTATAATATTTTTTTTTAAATGAGAAATAGACCACATTTACATTAAACATCGACCAGATTCTATAGAGCTTTAAAGACCTAGTTTAACGAGTAATTTGATTTAAATAGTATTCATACAGAAAAATAAATACAACAAAATTTCAAATCTTAAAAACAAAGTCTAAATGAGTGAAAGAAAAAAAAAAAAAACCACCTGATTCAAAAGGACAAAATAACATTAAAAGAAACAAGTAAAAATATATCATTATTTATGAAAAAATCAAAAATAGTGAAAGTCTTGCTAAGATTATATCCATTGTTTTTAAATTTGAGAAGACGCAAAAGAATAGAATAAATGTATTTATTAATTAGTAAGTTAAAGCTATTAAATATGACAAAGTGTAAAATTGGAACCTATTTCATAAATCTGCATTACTACATTATTTATAGACACTTAACAGAAGTAAAGATAATTAACAATCAGCATCCATTTAGATTATAATTTCATCTTGCATTTTCAGTTATTTGCAGAAGATTCAATCTTACCTGTTCCGTGCCCGGGTCATACTCTTGGCCTTCCTCCTCTCAAACCTCCGCTCATCATCACTTGAATCACTGCTAGATGAGGTAGAAGAGCTTCCATGAAATGCTGTGCGTCTTCTGAACAAAAACATCAAATTTAAAATGAAAAGTAAATCATCTCAGCTAATATGAAATTTAAAAATTAAACAATGCTCATATGTTTTCTAGGAATAGGAACCAATAATTCTGAGAGACTGGTGTCTAAAACACACTTTCCACCTTATCCACAGGAAAATTTGATTCATATACAAACACTGTCGAATCTTAAGTTACACACTAACCATTTAGACTTCTGTAATTAGTGAAATGATTAATAAATTAAAGAGAAAAAAAAAAGTATAAAACTTGAGATTTTTTAACCAAACAAAATATCGACCACCCCGTTTTTCTAACTATACATTCCTGTCTTAAATTCATGATTATCTATATATGTATATCACTTGATTTATAGTCTCTCGTCTCTACTTTCTTGAAGTTGCTCCTTAGCCCAAAACCTGGCTGAAA
>JAOPJW010003814.1:11549582-11559782 GCA_027122535.1 Octopus maya
TGGTATCGTGTAGGTAGCACCCATGCTGGTGGAACATAAAAAGCACCTTTTGAGCGTTGGGCCTCACAGAGGCAAAGACAAATGACCAAGACTTTTAGCAATATGCTGTGCTTGAGAAGAAGACCCATCGAGCCAAGAGAAATCGTAGTCACGGCAGATACTGGTGTCATGCAGCTGGCATGCAAAAGCACCCATTACTCTCTCAGAGTGGTTGGCATTAGGAATGACATCCAGTCGTAGAAACCATACCACATCAGACTGGAGTCTGGTGCAGTCCTTCAGCTTACCAGACTGGTCAAACCGTCGAACTCATGTCAGTATGGACAATGGATGTTAAATGATGATGATGATTTATGTATTCATATATATGACAGGTTTCTTTCAGTTTCCACTATCAGATTCACTCAAGAAGCTATCATCAGCCCAGGGCTACAGCAGAGGATACTTGCCCATATCCCACACAGTGGGATTGAACTCAAAACCACATGGTTGAAAAGCAAATATCTTCACCATACAGCCATAACTTGATTTAGTTTTTATTTAAAATATTTAATGATATAAATATAAATTTGTCAGTGATATCAAAAATGTTGCTTCATATGAAAATGAAATTTTGTCCATGCATTTATAAATTTTGACCTTCATCACTCGTTCATGATTCTTCTTGGAATCTCACCTGATTTACAATATATTTATAAACACTTTACAGTTACAGACAAACATTTCTTTTATGTATTTGCCTGAAAGTCATTTAATCTTCATCACTACTCCATGTATCAGCTGTTGGCAGAGCTGTTTTCTGATTAAAACTTTGTGGTCTCTTTCGGCAGCTAATGGTTCTTAGATGTTCTTCATAGGCATCGTCAGTGTTCGGAACCCATATAAGGATATTACGGTCGTTTCCTCCAGAATACAATTCCTGGAAGTTTCGCTGAAATTTGCAACAGTTCACTTGGTTGTAATGTCCACGCAATACATCAATTTTAGATCCTGAGAAAATATTATAAATGTTAATGTCGCTACCTTCAGGGATAAAAATAACATCGGGCGAACCATTGTGCGAAACAGATATTTTGACACAGCGTCGGCTCATGTTGTTAATTTTGCCATAATTTACCAAAGTGTTTCTTCCTGAAGCTGTACTCCACAACCGAATACACTGGTCAGTACCCAGAGTTACCAAAAGAAGACCATCTGTTGTAAATTGCAGTCCATTAACATGGCCATCATGAGCAAATACATGTGCTGAAAGGGAAAAATATTGCTTGGTATGATTATAGAATTGCTAGATATAATTAATGATTAGTAACATGAATCCCATAGCTTTATAATTAATTCTTCAGTATTTATGTTAATTTTCCTTGGGAGCAAATTTAACCATAGAGAACTTTTTAAAATTTGGACATTAGCTTACTGTGTAAAAAATATTTATAGCTAAGTGCACTTCATCATTAAGTAACTTTGCTAAGAGACACAATACATTATTTAGTTCTGTGACAGCCAAGAAAATGTGAAAAAAAATAATTGTCTTACTGTCTTTTGAATTAGAAAGTCCTTCACCATTAAATTGATCCATCTTCATTAAAGAGCCTTTTGCTCGTCGAATATCCCACAGAAGTACCTGGCCATCAGTGCTAAAAAGAATTATTCAGAGACAAAGCTTCAGTTAGAATTCAGTCAATAAACCATCCCGTCAAGTATTGAATTTTTGAAATATTATAAACATTCAGAGGATATATATAATTAGCCATAATTCAATCATTATTTTCTAAAAAAAAAAAAAAAAAAATCCTTGTTTCTATTCACCTGCCAGATGCTAGAATGAACTCATCTTTGGGAGACCACTGTACACATTGCACCGGCTTATGATGACCTCTTAAGCTATGAGTTGCTGAGCCTGATTTCATATCGATCAGCTTTAGTGAGCTTCCTGTATAGCCAACAGCAATGAGAGAATGTTGTTGAGCAACTGATGATAAGTGATGACAATAGATGATTCCTTTAAACTCATAATGGTCAGCAACCTGCAACAGGAAGAAGAAAATTCTAGTTAATTTGACCCTTTAGCATTCCAATTACTCTGTCAAGAAGAGAGATTTAAAAAAAACATTCTCGAAGGGAACACAATATTATTTCCTTCAAAACCACAGATCTAACTTTCAATCACTAATGTAGAATGTCAATGTTTAATTTATAGATTTCATAGCATAATGTAATACTCACAACAAGATTATTAGTATCCCAAATCTTTAATAATCTGTCGGTGCCACTGGTAATGAACATCCCTGTATCAAGTGGATACCACTGGACAGTTTCAATACTGCAGCGATGCCGGTCATTGTTTGACAGTCCTACACTGGCAACAATATTGCATGAATATTTCACATCTTTTGTGCCATTGTGCAGATCATAAACAAAGATCATTCCATTTGAGCCACCGGACAAAAGACTAAAAATAAAAAAATGTTTTAGATTTTTATTGGAAAATATTTTTCTAAAAATTCACACCTGCCAAACCTTCAGTAAAAGATAAGTAATATAAGTGAAACATTATGGTTAATGACGAGTCCAAGAATAGGCTGAAAGTCTCAACAGACATCATGACAATATGGATATGGGATTAGAATGTTGCAGGAAAGAAGGATAAGTGAATCAGCAGTCGACCAGGAGCACGATCTTCTTCCACATTACACTATGTTTGGATAATATCTATAGTGTCAGTCGGTGACATTTGGGAACCTAGCAATAAATTGTAAAGATGGTTGCTTCTGATAGGACCCTGTGAAGGAGGTGCCTGAGACTCTATCCCCACGACTCTCTCAGGAATAATAATGGGTGGAGGAAATGGATGGATGGATGGAGATTATCAAAGCAGTTCACTTGCAGTTTCCGCTGACAATTTCATTCGTTATCTGCAGATATTTGCCCAGGGTTCACAATAACGAGGAAATGATGATTGGTGTTTACTAAAGGTGGGTAACTATAAATTATTGATTTCAAATTTTGGCACAAGGCCAGTAAATTCGTAGGAGTGGGTGAGTCAATTACATCAACTCCAGTGATCAACTGGTACTTATTTTATTGACCTTGAAAGGATGAAAGGAAAAGTTGACCTTGGCAGAATTTGAACTCAGAACGTGAAGATGGACGAAATGCTGCATGCAAATGATTCGGTCAGCTTTGCTCAAATTTTGCCACAAGGTCAGCAATTTTAGTGGGAGTGGCTTTAGGCGATTACATTGATCCCCTCCCTCCCCCCGTACTAGACTAGTACTTTATTTCATCAACCCAGAAAGGAGAGAAACCAAAGTTGACCTCAGTGAAATAGAATTCAGAACGTAAAGGGCCAACGAATTTCGACTGATTTAATACTTAGGATGTATCTGGTTTGATTGCCAGCATTTCAAGAATTAAAATTTATCGAAAATTTTAAAATTTGGCACATTGATATACTTTTCCAAGCTGAATTGCTGAAATTATTTCACTTTTTCCTGGAAAATGGTTTTAAAAAGTTATAGAGGTTTAAAGTTTGATTGTTTTCACACAAGGTTCTAATAAACAAATATTTAATATAACCTTGAGAAATTAAAGGCTTTCTTTTACTCGAGTATCAAGGAGAAAACCCCAATAAACTTCGCATTGGTGTGGCTTTAATTATTTCCCTTCAACGAAATAAAGTTTTCTTTTTTTTTTTATTACTTTTCAATGCGTCTTTGTTTTCCCTCTTTATCTCAATTGAAATATCACAAATTAAAATCTAAATAGATTAGTGGACAGCAAGAGATTACAAGCAATAAGTTGCTGCAAAGGCTTTTGCCTTCACCAAATCGAGGAAATATTGAAAGTATATTTAGTAAAATCAATAACAGGGTTTAGAATTACATTTTTTAAATAAATTTTTATTCTAAAAAATGTATAGGCCTAAATTAAAAAAAAAAAAGTGGGGAAAATTACGCCACAAAGATTAAAAACTATGCTTGGAAAGTACATATACCCAAATATCACCGCTACCCCACTGTTGTAATAAAAACTTTGGCCAGATTTGAACTAAAAAAGTGAAATCAACAAGACTAAATAACGCGAGACGTTTTATTCGTTGCTCTACCGGTTCTGCAGTTCATTAGTAATGAGGGAGGAAAAAAGCGGTCGCTCGACTCGCAAGAAATAGCAGCCATAGTGACAGAGAAAGCGACATTAGATAAACGCAGCCCTAAATCCTCTTTAAAAATAAAACAGAACGATCACGGCTGGATATGCCTTTGATCAGAGCCCAATCAGGACTAATTTGATACTAATTAAGTACGAGTTAATTAAATTCGCAATTGAAAAAGGGTCGATCTTCTTCCACATTAGACTATTTCAACATGAAGCGGTGGAACAGGAGCCCTTATATTATTGTAGAAATAATTCCTTTCGATAAATATACTCGTAATGTTTATTATTAATGATAGCTGTAGAGCTAAGTTAGTAATCTGGGCTACTTCGTAATTGGTAGAATAAAAATAAATCAAGTTTCACAATAAATTATCTGAAGTGCAAGACTGAATTAAAACTGATAAGATTCGGGAAGCATTCACATTGAGATATATAAACAGTTGTTTGAAATGGTGACACAATGAAAACGATCAACTGAAATAAACGAATTAACTATATTTTCGCGCAACATACACTAAAAATAAACAACCCAACAACTTTCATCCACCAGCCAGAACTTTAAAGAAATGAGATCAAAGTTTATAATTATTGGTGGGGATTTAAAGAAATGTGATGAATAATACATACTATCTGTCTTCCACCAAGTCAATGTCGAGACAATTCACACTAGAACTATGAGAAACTTGCTCCACATCACGATATCTACTTAAATCAAGGCTGTAAGAACGACGAGTAGTTTCAGCCCTTCGGAGAAGAATAGGGTCGTCTTCACCAGTTTCCCGAGAACTCAGAAATCGGAGCATTTTAGTAAGGCCGTCATTGTTTAATTAAGGTGTCCATACAAAACAGTTTTACTTTGCTGAGGTGGATTCTATAGAATTAACTCCCCCTAATTCGCACTTTCTAGTTTTGGTTTTCGGAAACTAATTCAAGAGAAATGGTTCTTCCGAACTTTAAACTTCAGAATTGTCTCTGTTTTATTAGACAAGATCCATTAAAAGCCTGAAATATTTATTCATAAAATCTGCTTTTAAATTGCGAGAGAAAATGGGGTATTTCTATAGAATAGCGTCAGAAATTATTTAGTGCACTGAAAATTACAATTTCTTCATATTTTATTCTGTTATGCGTTTCAGCCTAAAGGGCTTTGGCCATGCTGGGACATCGCCCGTATGTATCTGTTTTAATAATCGTAGACTACAAATTACAAATAATAAAAAAAAGAAATAGACGAAAAGATCAATCCTCTCCTTTTCCGTAATTTTTCAGTTTTTATCTTTTCTAAGATTTTCGTTTTCAGATTTTTGAAGAACTATAATTTCAGATATTTAAATCATAAATCTAAAAAAAGTATTTTTCAGAAGGCAATCAAAGCTGAAAAATCAATAAAATAAACAAAACAAATAACCGAATTATGAAGTTGATGGAAATCGTGAATGCAGACTTATTCAAGAATTTTGATAATCTAATACTAGTAAGATCCTTACTGTTAAAATTAGAATGCTAAAGTAGAATTTAGTGCAAATTTACAAAATTAATATTAGCTTGGAGCCCTAAAAAGAGGTAAGACTATGGTGCTAATTGCAGTGCGATACGGGAAATCTGTAAAGAAAGAATTTAATTTTTCACCGCTTTCTTAAAAACGGTGTAAGCTCAAACATTTCTCTTCTTTAATTTTTTTTTTTTCTGTAAACTTGTTTGATTAATTATTAACTACCAAACTGTTTTCGGGAGATCGTGCAGTCGATTGAACTGATCTCAGCATTATACTTATATTTATTTTCGCGATGCTGCTACCAACTCCAGCGAAATCTGAACTCGGAATGTAGAAGGATAGCAGTGGGTCCTGCTGGAGATTTCTTAAAACGATCTACAGGACGATTTATCCAATTTCCTGTCTTCCTCGAGTTCTCTCTGATCAAGTGGGACCTCCCTCACTTACTGGGACGCAATCCAGCGCAACGCTTTCAGGTTCTTCAAGAGAATTCTTCTCATTAGCATCATACTTCCAACGACTTCTATTCTACTCAGCATGCCAGCTGTTTCCACCACATCTTCGCTGTTAAAGGGATTCTCTCGTCGGTTTTATCGAGGTATTTTCTCATCAGACATTGTTACCAGAAAACTTGTAATATGTAAATTTTGTGACGCTTAATATTTTGCATTGAATGGAGGGCTTGTGTAAGTTGGCCGATCTTAAAGTCTCCTTTCTTAAAGATGTTGCTTGGTACCGTGGTAAAGAAAGACTTTAACGTATTCGATTGTGTTGTTTTTTTTAGTTGTGGGTCATCCCCGATTCAGCAGACTTATGATCAAAGACTCTCCTCACTTGACTGTCCTATCTCTTTAGGGACTGCACTAGCCAAGATGTCCCACTTTTTTGTACAGTGCGGTTTGATTTGAAGTAGATTTTGGTGGTAGGACCTTCTAAAATGATGAATTTTCATGGATTTCAGTAATCAAAAAACCAAAAAATTTAAGGCTTGATCCATCGTTTTTAAGTGCGTAGTACAAAAAGAATTTGAATAAGTTCGCCTTGAGAGCCCGGGGAGGGTTGAAGGTGGGTGTTTGTGTGTGTAAAAAATAAATTTTCAAAATTTTTTTCATAAAAGCCTTCATCATTTTGAAGTGCGTAGAGGAAAAAAATAATTTGAAAAATCTCCGTCAAAACCGTTTAGAGACAGGTGTAATAGTTAAAAAAAAATACCGAAGTGTTGGTCACTTGTCATCACCTCCGTGAGACTGAACGACTGAAGATCATATTTCATCGCCTCATCTCACATCTTCGTGGGTCTACCTCTTCCACAGGTTCCCTCCACAGTTCGGGATCAGCACTTTTTCTTTACACACCTGTCCTCACCCATACGCATCACATGACCACATCAGTGCAGTCTTCTCTCTTGCACACTTTATTTGATACCTCTTACACCCATTTTTTTCTCTTAGACACTTATGCACTGTTGTACATGCACACTGTACATTCAGCGGAGCATGCTGGCTTAATTTCTTTCAAGCCTTTGCATGTTCTCTGCAGTAATGTATTTGAATAACGTAGACAAATATCGCTCTGTTACATACCATACAAGAAAAAAAAAAAAAACCTTCCTTTATAGGCGTAGGAGTGGTTGTGTGGTAAGTAGCTCGCTTACCAACCACACGGTTCTGGCTTCAGTCCCACTGCGTGGCATTTTGGGCACGTATCTTCTACTATAGCCTCGCGCCGACCAAAGCCTTGTGAGTGGATTTGGTAGACGGAGACTGAAAGAAGCCCGACGTATATATGTACATATATATGTATGTGTGTATGTTTGCGTTTGTCCCCCCAACATCGCTTGACAACCGATGCTGGTGTGTTTACGTCCCCGTAACTTAGCAGTTCGGCAAAAAGAGACCGATAGAATAAGCACTAGGCTTACAAAGAATAAGTCCTGGGGTTGATTTTCTCGACTAAAGGCAGTGTTCCAGCATGGCCACAGTCAAATGACTGAAACAAGTAAAAGAGTATGTGTGTTCGGGTGTGCGCGCATGTCTATGGGTGTGTTTATTGTTTAGCCAAGGGATAATGCAATATCCATGAGTCTTTTCAAGACCTCCGAATGATCAAAAAGAGGATAAAAGAAAAAGGTATATTTTCAACCATGATGCTTAAAACATATGAGGGTGTGCTGTGAAGTTCCTAGCTTCAAGGGTATCGTGTTAAGCCTAGTTGGAAGTCCAGCCTTCCGAGTTCTTTTACAGGGCTTAGAAAAACTGAAGGACCACTGCATTAAATGTGTGAAGCTGAGAGGGGAATATGTTGAATAAAATCATTATTAACTGATCCTCTTCTGTGTGTGTGTGGGGGGGGGGGGTAAATATGTAAAAAGACTTGCTGAAAACTTCCTGACTTTAAGGGTTTCACAAATGACTTGTTTGGAGGCCCAACCTTCCGAATTCTTTTACAGGGTTTAGAAATAACTGCAATAACTGTGTGAATCTGAGAGGGGAATATGTTTAATAAAATCATAATTAACTGATCGTAGTTGATTCCATGAAAGGCGCTAAGAATCACGTTGTCGTATTAAACTAGATTAAGCCTAACACCCATACCGAGATTTGAAATCGGAATGCTAAACGTTGAAAAAAAAATACCACGATACATCCCATCCCACCGTTTTAATGATTCCACCAATCTTACATCTTAGACTGGTACGTTGTTTATCGATCTCAGAACGATCAAGAGCGAAAGGGACCTTAGCATTATTCGAACTCAAAACCCTGGGAACTGGAACATATTCTCGCAAAGTACTTCGTCTGTTGCTCTAATGACTCTGCCAATTCGCTGCTTGTTGCATAAAACATTTTTGTGAATTGCTATGTCTTTAAATTAAACAAAGTTTGTATGGGAGTGACTGAAGAATTTTCTCGCGCCGAAAAAAATGTGTTTAGTGGCATATTTTCCGACTTTATATTTTGAGTTCAAATGCCATGCCATCGGGGGTCGACTTTGCCTTCCATCCTTCCAGGGTCAATAAATAAATACCAGATGAGAACTGGGGTCGATATAATCGACTTGACTATCACTACTCCCGAAATTGCTACTCTTGTGCTAAAATTTGAAACCAAAATTTCACGCCGGACAAAATGCTTAGCGACCGCTAGTCCATCTGTCTGTACGTTCTGAGTTCAAATTCCGCTGAGGTCAATTTTGATTTTTCATCTTTTCCGAGTCGATAACATAAAAACCAGCTGAGCAAAATCTGAAACCAAAGTTTCGGATCAAACAAAGTGGCAAGCTAGTTGAATCGTTATCACGTCGAACAAAATTTGTTGGTCGATAAACTAGTATCAGTTGAGCACTAGGTTCGATGTAATCGACTTATCTATCCCCTACCCACGAGATTGTTGACCTTGTGCCAAAACTTCAGATGAAATCTTTGTTTGGAGAAAGAGAAAAGGAAAAAAGAAATGAAGCGAAGAGGAACAATGAAAGATTTCTTTCATTGTCTTAGTTCGCAGAATTCTTTTATTCTTTTGTTTCAGTCATTTGACTGTGGCCATGCTGGAGCACCGCCTTTACTCAAGCAAACCGACCTCAGGACTTATTCTTTGTAAGCCTAGTACTTATTCTATTGGTCTCTCTTGCCGAACCGCTAAGTTACGGGGACGTAAACACACCAGCATCGCTTGTCAAGCGATATTGGGAGGGACAAACACAGACACACAAACATATACACACACATACATATATACGACAGGCTTCTTTCAGTTTCCGTCCAGCAAATCCACTCACAAGGCTTTGGTCGTCCCAAGGCTATAATAGAAGACACTTGCCCAAGCTGCCACGCAGTGGCACTGAAACCGGAACCTTGCGGTTGGTAAGCAAACTACTTACCACACAGCCACTCCTGCGCCTATACAGAAAATATGAGCAAAACATAAAAGAAAATTCTCTTTGTTTTATTGTTTGGTTATTTTTACTTTTGCTTCGTTGTTTTTATTCATTATGTTTTTATTCATTATGTTTGAAAGGACAGACGATTCTTCATGCAATGCTAAACGAATTTTTAACATTATAATTTGCCAATAAAAACAATATTTTCAAATTCAAGTCACCACTAGTTTTCCAAGTTATTGTTTTCTTTTTATATTTTTATATTACTGTTGATATTTTTTATGTTTTTATTTTTATTTTTAAAAAAATCTTTTTAATGTATCGTTTACATGTTTCATTCAGTTCACTGAACTGCGGCCATGCTGGAGTACCACTTTGAAGGATATAGTCGAACAAATCGACCCAGTCCTTATTCTATTGTTTTCTTTTCTTTTTTTTTTTTTTTGATTTGCCGATTCGCTAAGTTATGCGGACGTAAACAAATCTACACCGGTTTGTTTACGATGTTGGTAGGGATAACACAACACAATAACAAAGACACAGATATACACACACGTGTGTATATGTGTATCTCTCTCTCTCTCTCTCTCTCTCTAGGAGTGGCTGTGTGGTAAGTAGCTTGCTTACCAACCACATGGTTCCGGGTTCAGTCCCACTGCGTGGCACCTTGG
>JAOPJW010003814.1:11848859-11861621 GCA_027122535.1 Octopus maya
GGTTATACGACACTGGTATCAGCCATGGCTGTGATCTCACTTTAGTTGCTGGGTCTTCTCAATCACAGCATATCTCCAAAGGTCTCAATCTCTTTTCATTGCCTCTGTGACACTCAATATTCAAAGGTTGTGCTTCACCAACTCATCCCATGTCTTTCTGGGTCTGCCTCTTCCACGGGTTCCTTCCACTGTTAGAGTGTGACATTTCTTCACACAGCTCTCCTCATCTATATGCAGCACATGATCATACCAGTGCAGTCATCTCACTCGCACACTACATTTGATGCTTCTTATGTCCAACTTTTCTCTGAGGGTGCTTACACTCTGTCGTGTATGCACACTGACATTACACATCCAGCAAATCATACTAGCTTCATTTCTTTCAAGCCTACGCATGTCTTCAGCAGTTATGGCCCATGTTTCACTGCCATGTAGCATGGCTGTTTGTGCACATGCATCGTACAGTCTACCTTTCACTCTGAGCAAGAGGTCCTTTGTTACCAGCAGAGGTAGGAGCTTTCTGAATTTTGCCCAGGGTTTTATTCTAGTGGCAACACTCTCAGAGTATTCACCCCCACTACAGACTTGGTCACCTAGGTAGCAGAAGCTATCAACTACTTCTAGTTTCTCCCACCTGGCATGTGATGGAATCTGTTTTCTGTACATCTTCGGTGTTCATTGACCCTGTGCATCTGCCACACACAAAAACTATCTTCCTTGATATTGCTGCACCTCTTACGTGTCCATGGAGTTTCTACCTATGCCTTTTCTACAGATCAAGTAGGGCCATCTACTTGAAGGGGTTTGTGATTTGTCCGCCTTCTAGGACTTTGGTTTTTGCTAGATTGACTCTATGGCCCTTTGATTCTAGACCTTGCTTCCACTCTTGAAACTTCATCTCTAGTTCTGGTAGTGACTCAGCTATTAGAGTAAAGTCATCAGCATAGAGGAGCTCCCAGGGGTAGCCTGTCTTGAATTCCTCTGTTATTGCCTGGAGGACTATGATGAATAAGAGGATTGATCCTTGGTGAACCCCTACTTCTACCCAGAATTCTTCACTATACTCGTTGCCAACCCTCACCTTACTAGCGGTATCTCTGTACAGGGCTTGTACAGCTCTAAGCAGCCATGAATGCATATGTGCAGATTTGTATGTTTTGTTTTATGTATGTATTCACATGCATATAGCTGCATGCCTAGACATGCTCATATATATACTTAAATGATAAACTTGTGGAAAGTTTTACAGTTTTTTGAAGTTCCAGTGATGGCTTGGATCTGCAGTCTTTGAATCAGCTTTCTCCTTTCTGGTTTTGAGAAGCCTAATTTCTCAAGATTGGTACTTAGGTAGTGTAGTACATATCCCAGTGCCCCAATGATTACAGGTATAAACCTGAACTTGTAATCTGGATAGAGTAGTTATAGGTTCAGTATAGGTACTTTCTTTTTCACTGATCTTTATATTAATATTCACTAGACGGCTGATTTCCACAACTGTACAGTTTCTCTTCTCTTTCTCAAATTACTATGTCAAGTCTATTATGTTCACATTTTATTGAGGTTTCCACTGGGACATTCCACCAGTACTCCATACTGTAGGTTCTTACTTCTTTAGCCATGAGGTTATCCTTCTGATGGATCTCATTATACAGTGTCCCAGCTACAACATCATGTCTCATTGGCATTTTCAGACAACTGCTTATGATGTGGGTAATATCTTCAGTGTGAACTCCACGAAGTCTGCATCAGTTATCACATTTTACTGCTTTTCCTGCATCTCTGTCCCTTTTGTGCATCAGATATTTGGTTGATATTTCTTGTTCCTGGATTGCAAACGCAGACCCTCCAAAGTGGGAGTTAGTAATCTGGTTGTTAGTCCATGATAGACTGCTTTAATGATCAATGTTACTATCATGAATGATCTTCTGCAGATATACCCTTATCCTTTCATCTGATATGTTGTGGTAGAGTTGAGTGACTTCTTTGGGCATGTATTTAAGGTTATCAGACAAGGAATGCTGCTTTCCAAGTCTCATGTATGCAGACTTGGTGAAGAGGTGCACTTCGACACTTTGTGGTTGAAAGATGTTGCCGAAGTGATAAGATACGACATTCAAAGACAGTTTGGATTGATGTTAAGCCTCTTCCCCCTTGTTTTCGTTTTAGGTAGAGGCGGTCTACGTCACTGACGATGTGGAAATTATGTGTTAGTATCTTCCGGGTTTTTACATCAATGGCTCGGATCTCATCAAGTAACCCAAATGTTGGTATGAAGTACTGGCACAACAAACACATTGTGGGCCACAGTTCTTTTGAATGTAGAGAGTTTCGAGGCCCATATTTTCTTTATTCGGCTATAATATTCTTTAGTGACATGCGTAAGATATGTTTTCATCTACCCCAAGGTACCTGTAACAGTCCTCGTCAGATGCAGGGGAAGCAGTTAGGTCATTGATGGAAATGTCAGTTTTTTTACATTTTCCTTCTTTTCACAACCACATAGCAACATTTATCCTGACCAAACTCCAACCCTGCATCCTTTGAGAATGTTGTAACCAGGTCAAGGCTCTTTTTCATCTCATGCATATTCTTTGCATATAGTTTCGAGTCATCCACAATGAAAGAGTGAGTAGTGTAGTGTAATGTATGTATGCATGTGTATGTGTATGCATGTACTTACGTAAGCATGCGGTGGGGACAGAGAAAGAAAGAGTGAAGTCTGTGAAAGCGAAGCTCGATGAAGGAAAACAAAACATCACTCGAGCTCCCGAATTATCTCCCCTCTCTCAGTGAAATCAGACGCATCTCTTTACTTGTTATTGCGCCACTCCAAATTTTAAAAAATAAGTTTTCTTAAAAAAAAATAACTTTTCGAATATGCATATATTAATAAGAAATAAGTATAATAAAAACGCTGAATAATGAATGGCATTATTAAAATAAAACGACTGAACGATGAATGGATATGTTAGTATGATAGTCCATTAGACAAATAAGCTACACGATTTGATTATTGAAATAGGTAGATGGTAAATGCAAAGTAATATTCACGCAACACATGGAACTTTGGTAAGCATAAAATGCAAAGCAACTAATTTCTGAAATGATTAGGTTAATAGAATTAGAATTAATCTTATCTTAATTGTTAGAAGATACTAGATTTTTCTAAAATAAACGGTAAAGCTGAATTTCCTTGGGCGTTGACAATCGGAAAACTGTTGCTGATAAAAATACTATATAGTGCCAGTTCGACAACATCAAGTTTAGTTTATAATAATACATTCCCGGTAGTTGATAGATTGGTATTATCTACCTCTTAGTATAAATTTATAATAAATTTCCTTGTAAACTTGTGTGATAGCATCCTAGAAGAGGGAACTATTTTTCGAAGCGGTTGTTTACTACGTTAATCGTTGGCGAAAAGAAGCAGGTTAGGTTGGTGAGTGTCGAAGAACACAAGATGATTCGTAGGTCACCATGAAAAAGGAATGTTTCATCCAGCGACAATTGATTCACTCTTGGCAAACATAATAGATTTTTCTCCTTGTTTAGAATATTCAAGTGTCGGCAAATATTGACATTGTAACCGACGAATTCCTTTTCAAAGCGTAAACCACGAAAAGGAAACAGGACAGCACTATATCTCACTCGAACACAAACACATCTTATCCTTTATCTGGAATTATTTTACAGATTACATATTCCTAAAAATTGCTAACTCTTTTTCTCAAACAGCATTCTTTGAATGGAAAAAAACATTTTTCATCAAGTCTTTTTGCATGACTTGAGTATTTAAACATATACACATCCATAAAAATATTACACCTTTAATGTATGTATATACATGTATAACAAATAGACATATTACATTTGTTTCTTAAAGATATTAAAGGTGATCGCGATTTGGTTCAATTTTTATACTCTCTGCAGCCTTATTTTGCTGATAATTTCATTAAATATCTGTTTTGACTTGCAACTTTAAGGACATTCGCAATGAGTGGCGGTTTAAGAACCCATAAGAGAGACACGAAGATGCGCATTAGGGCCTTTCCTGTAAGTATTGCATTATTCTTGATTTTGTAAAATTACATGTTGAATTGTCATAAATGCAATCAAGTTATGTTTTTGTTGTAATCAGTTTAATTTTCACGAGACTGTATTTTCTAATGCAGCGGTTTACATGTAGAAAATGGAAAAACGATTCAAAATGGCGGGTGAAAGTAAGACTTGTGTAACCATAGCAGTCTGCTGCACTTTTACAGTCATTTATTCGTTGAAAGACTTTTATTTGCTCTACAAAATTTGCCTTTTAAAAAATACAAGTATTTAGCCGTGTTAAAGATTCTTAGATCTAACTAAATTTAAATTGTGCCACTACGAATTGTCTAGTATACTATCATATTTACAAGCTGAGTTCATCACAATTGAGCCTGTTTTTATTGACATCAACTGAGAAATTAAATGATTTTTGAAATTTGTTATGGAATAATTTTTAAATTTCATTGAAAGTTTCTTTTCTATATACATATATTATAAATGTTACGAAAATGAAAATGATACATATGTAGAAAAACATTTAATAAAATTGAAAATAATGTCCTTGTCTATATTTCATTATCATCGAATAAATTTTATAAATCTATTGCAAATATAACTTAATAAAGTATGTTTTCTTCAATTTGTCAGTATCCTGCTATCTTTCACCCTTATATGAAATAGATACGCATACATACAGACCTATATATATTTATTATTCCTTGTGGCGCACCTGTTTATTATTTTTTTTTTTAATAAAATACTTACGTGACAAAACATCGAAAATATTTCTTATTGCCACATATTTAAATATTTTTCTGCAATGAGTTTCTATAACAATTTTACTTGTATTTTTTAAAAATTCTTATGGAACTATCTCATTATTTTGCTCCTGTGATTTCAAATTTGGTTTAGGTTGATAAAACAATTATCGGTTAATTCAATTAATATGGACAATCTCTTTTATTGGTTTTGTACAGTGAAATCATTTCAAGTCCATTAAGTTTCGATTTGTTCCCCCCCCCCCCAAGTCTTGTTGCTGTATTGAAAATGTCTGAAATTTGTAATATTTACAAAGAATATGTTGCTCGTGTTTCTTGTAATTGTATTTTGTAGATTTAGTGAACTTTTAAATATTGAATGAAGAACATTTCTTGTAAATTGTAAATAATTAATATACACGTTGATTAGTCCTTTTGTTAATATTGTTTTATTCGTTTTCATTGTGTAACTTTGGGGGCTTTTTTTTTTTTTTTTTCGGATACAATAGGTAGTTTAAAAATCGATTTTTTGTTTATGTCTCAACTTCACCATATAAAGTCTTGAGGCTACTACTGCAGTGAATAAGTAGCAACCAACGTTTTGAGAGAACCAGGCTCAATTTTCATTCATATCTGTTGGATCAAATTCCCTCCTTGTTTGATAATAGAATGTCATTAAGTAAGAAATTTGTAATCGCAATACTTTCAAAATATTTGTTTATTAAAAAAAAAAATGCAGAATTTCTGCCTTTTTCTTTTAAATACGATACAAAGATGATGACGTTGGTCCTGGTAAATATGTTTGCAATGGGTTTATATAGATTTACAAATTCTCTGTTTACATACTTTATGACTTGAAAAACAAAATGTCATTTGCTGACATGAATTAGCCATGTCAATCATTTATTACATAGGTAAATACTTCAAGGATAAACTGCATTTACCATCTTACTAACTGTTCATGTATGACGTTCAGCTCCCTACTTTTCTTATCGTTTATTAGTATTATCACCATACTGATCCTTCTGGTATTACAACGAAAAGTCTCTTAAAATACTTGAGCAATTTAACAGTAGTTGGCCGATCTGCCAAGAAAAATGAATTGTTGTAACTAGAAAACCAGCCAAATTGTACAGCAGACCCGCCCGCGTAACTCATGCTAGCATGAAAAGCGTATTGTAAGATAATGATGATGATGATAGTGGTGGAAAACAATTAAGTTATACTTGATTTTGTTTGAGTCTTGCATCTTAGCTCATCTGTACTTTTGTTCAATTCACAATAAATAAAATTTGTGTCTTTATCAGATGTTTGATCAAAATACATCTTAGGCTATCGGATTTGTTGAACTTAGGGATTTTCATTGGTTACTAATTGGGCTCTTTTGTTGATAACATTAAAAAAAAAAACCTAACCTATAAATTTTTATATAACAGTATGTTTTGAGTTAAATTATTTCTTCAAAATTATAGTCTTTTCATCTATAATTTAATAGAATTTTCAAAAAAGATATTACAAGTGTAGATTTTTTTTAAGAGCTTAAATTTTGTTTTAATATGGCAGTTTCTTTAAGCATTTAATTTACTAAGCAAATTAAGGTAAGTTTTTGTGAAATATATTTCTGGTATTTTAAAGAATTATTAGCATAAAAAGTTTGAAAATTGAATGAAAAGGCTTAAGGCAATCATAGTAAAATCTACATTACAATTGGCAGCAAGAATTTCTGAAGATTAACGTCAGGCAAAAGACCCTCTGCATTATAAAGGATTAGGTTAGAATAACTATATAGGTGATGTAATCAATGGGTCCACATGATGTGCAGTGTGACACATATATCAAGAAATATTTGAGTAAAGGCAAAACTAACAGCCTAAGTAGTAAAGACTGGTAAAATCATAATTTTCTGTAAAAGTAATAGTTTCTTCTACTTGACATGATTTAACATGAAGAAGTTAATGGTGATATAATGTGAGGGGAAGTTTAGGGAGTTAGTGTTTTGGTGGTGAGATGATTTTTCTTTTTCTTAAATGATGAATAGGAAAGAAGAATCTGAAATGGATACTGAAGACTGAGCTTTAGATGTTTAACTTGAAAAAAACAATCTGAGTACCTGTTATAGAAAAGGCTTGATCATTAAAGGTATTCATTCTAGCTCCTTGTATTTATGCTAACCCCTTGCAGTATTTATTCTGGCCTTTTACATTCTGAGTTCAAATCCCATTATGATCAACTTTGCTTCTCATCCTAGTGTCAATAGAGTACCAGCAATATCAGAACAGTTTAAGTGTCAAATGAGATACTTTGCAATATTTGTTCTGACTCTTTGCATTCTAGATTCAAATCCTGCTGTAGCTTATTTAGGTGATGCATTTAGTCATCTGGGCCACTCTATTGCAAACATTTAGGTCTGGTTTCCAGTTTGAAGATAGTTTCTTCCTTTTACCACCAGTATCAAGTTCTGTAATGGGTCTGGATGCTGCCTTTTGTTATGACTCAGGAATAAAAAAAATTTGACATTTGCTTTTTTATACGGCACAATATCCTACCAAAGTCAACTTTGTCTTTCATCCTTATTGACTTGATTAAAAAAAAATACCAATCCAAACAATGGATTAGTGAAATTGTCAGAAAGTCAAGCAAGATGTCTGAACCTTTGTGTTCTGACAGCATTGTCTACAAGTGACACTATTACCAAGCTGTATCAGCCCAAGTCCAATGGCTTTTCCTTTGGATAAACAGTGTCATTGAGGGAAGACATGCATGGGCAACTCCTGGCCTTCATCAAAAATCTTGCCCAGGTTTGCACATATGCACATTGCTTTGTTGGCTTTGTTCAAGTAAGTTTATTGTATTGATGGTTATATAATCCAAATGGATTATACATGTTTATTTGAATACTGTGAGATGGTAAAGTATAATTTGTCAATTTCCTTCAATTCCTTGTTCTTGATGATTGGCAGATATAGAGATCAAATCATAGCATAAATTAAATCAAAAACCTTTAGTCTAGTAACCGTTTAATATTTGAATAAAATGTGATGAGAAGGAACTAACATTGATAAAATATTCGAAGAATAAACAGTTCCTTTGACTTGCATCAAACATTCTTTAAAAAAAAAAAAACCATTTATTTCAAAAGTTGGATAACTACTATTTATATAGCTTTATCACATTAGATATTTTCAGCTTTATAGGTCTTGCACAGGTCTTCAAAATGTTTCAACTCTTCAACTTTAGGTTATATTGAATTGCCTAATTTTTTAGATTTTCTCATCATATAGCTTTTACTGTCATTTCTTTTCACAAAGAGTAAAATTATTTTCCTTTTGGCTTAAGCAAAAGTTTTCCAATTCCTTTTCATGTCTGAATGTATGAGACATTCTGCTTTCAAAAGGGGAACAAATTGCATATGTCTGAAAATAGATCAGTTACAGTTAAAACATTTTTTGATCAGGTTGACTTGGGCTTAATTATATTGAGAATACATTACTGCCTATTTCATTTATCAGATTAACTTGATATGAGATCTTTATTAATTCAAGTAAGCAGTAGTTTCGTTACAATTTCTCTTGCTCTTATGTTTGAGGTGTTTGTGACCATAGCTTCCAGCCATTGCATCTTGAAAATCACCAATATTTTTAACGTGGCCTGGTCCTTTGTTTTCAGGATCAGGAAAGGGCTGGTGGGAATATATCATCTGTGCTGAAGAGATATTTACTCAACCATCAAATGTTATCAGGATGCCTAAGTTCATCCAGCAGATCCACATGGTTATTGCTGCTGACAACCCAAGGGTGTCAATGAAAGCCTTTGCTGAACACCTCAATGTAGGAGAGTCCACTATGAAAGGTGTGGTGCACAAGGACATTAAATCTATATGTATATGTGTGTCCTTTGTTATTAACTTGAAGGCATTTCTTATCAGGCAAGATCTAGGAGAACTGTGATAAGTTGACAAGCATCACATCTCTTCCTACTTCTCTTGATTTGAAATCTCTGGACAAGTATCTCTTTTTATAGAAAGGGATTGGCCACTGCCTTTTGAATAAACTTTCTGAACAGAAAATTGTAGAAGTCTATCACATAAATAATCATTAATGTTCATGTTCCATGCTGGAATGGTTTGGATAGTTTGACAGCATCCAATGAGTCTAAGGACTGCATCATGCTCCAATGTTCAGTTTGGCCTGGTTTCTATGGCTGGATGCCCTTCCTAACACCAACCACTTCACTGTGTACTAGGTGCTTTTTTCATGCCACATCGTTATTGAAGTCACTGTGCTGCTAGCAGGACTACTGACTGTTAGAAGTGGTGGAGGGACAAGAAGATTAAACTATGAGAAAGGGTGAGTCAGAGCAGGTTCTTGTAGAGAAACTGTATGGCTACACACATCTAGTAGGGTTGGGGAAAGAGAGCAAGAGAAAAGGATCAGTAGGAGCTGCAAGAAATAATAGCTATGAATTCCTTGTATTAAAGGAGTAATATATTCCTAAAAATCTTGGTTAAAGTGAAATCTCGTAATGCAAAATTAATTTTCCCATAGATTTTCATACTATAGAATGATAGATTTCTTTGAAAAAAAGCACCCCCCCCCAAGAAAACAAACAATGCAACCACTTATATACATGAAAATAGCAATTTCTAAATTTAAACAGTACAATATGTATACACAAAAACATTTGAAGTGAAATACATTAGGGAATAAATAATATCATAATAGGGTATGTTTCTTATCACAAAAATGTCTGATGTGTGAGAGGTGGTTGGAAAATGTGAGCTATTGGGAAGATGAAGGATACTATCTTCTGTCTTATAATTCATCAACATCTTGATAGATGAAGAACATCCAAAATTCTTTCTATACTCTTCTTATAATTTCATATTCTCATCAGTATTAGAAGATTGCTCTTATTCTGACAGCGTCAGCTCCTCATTAAACTTTCTCTATGAGACGCTGGCTTATTACATTATCTTCAAACACTATACCATTTGCAACTACCACAATATCTTTCTGAATTTGATATCGGCTGATGGAAAACTTGTAAAGTCAGTGTTACAGTCTGGCTATATATTTTTCCAAGTACCAATACCCAATGTAATTCCTTTATGGTTCCTTTTGCACCTCTGCCTTTCTTGGTTTGTTTCCAGACATCTTGAATGGTATGTAAATTCAAAGAAAGTTATGTTTTGTGTGAGTAAAACATTCTTATTCCAATGGAAATGAGAAATAAAAAGGTGAAGGAGTGAGAGTTGGGAGGAAGCACTGTATGATTAAGTTAATTAAAGGGTTAGCAGATTCATGGGCACATTGCACCTTACACTTCTGACTTGTGGCTGACATATTGATACTACTATTGTTGCTGCTGTCTCAACTTAATCTTCAATGACCTAAAATTAAAATTACATTATCTCATTAGATTATCTTTTATTTTAGACAGAGTTGCTAAGTTTATTCACAGTATTGTTGCTATTGTTGGTGGTCATTTAAAGAGTTGGAGGGTTGTATTGGCTTTGGTGTTGGTGATTATTGTTTGTGATGGTGGTGAATGTTGATTTATAGACGTTCATAGATACTCCTCTTTACACAAGAAATTATATAGAAAAACTTGCATGAGTGCACACTCACACATCATGATTGTAGTTTTTCAGATTGTTAGCTATAATCTCAGATAAAATGCGAACTTTTATTGCTAAGAATAAAGCGTATCTTTTAAATTCTTAAGATTCATTTGAGTTGCCATAAGGGCAAAATTACAGACCACATCTCAAAATTTGTGGTCATATTCTACAATTTCTGTAAGCACAAAATCCTCTAACTTGAAGTAATCATATGACAGATTCCTGTGTCCATATGTTGTATAAACACATACATATATACATACACACATGCATACAAATTACAGGTACAAACATGGTTTTGTGATTAAGGAGTTTGCTTCCCAACTGTGTGGTTTCAGGTTCAGTAACTGTGGCATCTTGGGTAAACATCTGCTGTAGTCCCAGGCCAGTCAAGGCCTTGTGAGTAAATCTAGCTGATAGAAACTGAAAGAAACCTCTCGTATGTGTTTGAGTACATATTTCCCCCACCTTCATCTTTGTGCGTTGATTTCATACAAATAGTATCTACTTGCAATTTATCACAAAAGTATGCCTAGACTTCTTGACATGTCTTGACAAATTGTGCAGTCTTTGTAAACGTAAGGTTTGTTCTTTTGTATCATTTGTTTCCAGTTTTCTGTGCAACAGTGTTCATTAGACTGGGAGATTGTTACCTTGCTAGGTGCAAGGTGGTGCCTGGAAGAGCATCTAGCTGTAGAAACTCTGACTTGATACACTCTTCTGATCCATGCAAGTATTGAAAAGCTGACATTAAAATGATTATTATGAAGCTATATTTACTATATACTTTCAGTAAATTTGTGGTTTTAGTCTAGTCTGCTAGAAATGTCACTTAGTTTTTAGTGTATCAGCTTCTTTTTATAGATTCAAGTTTGTGGTTTAAATTTTTTCATTCATTGGTTTCACAATGAAATGGCTTTCAAAACTGGTCATAAACCTATGTACTGTGATGAAAATAAGAATGATTGTTTCATAATTAACTGGCCTGTTCTGCAAAAGTCTAAATCAGAAAACGTTATTTGGTATAAATGGGGTTGTTTATTCAATAAAAATGATCATATTGGTTACTTGAAGTGCATTAGTGTGGCCAGATTGTAATATAAAGTATTTGTTTTTCAAGTGAGTGGCACTTACTCCCGAGAACAAAGAATTGATAGTGTTGAACTGTCTCAAAATCAAGATTATGGAAGACTGATAGTTACTATCAAATTGACATGGTTTTGTTAGCATCCAGTTTTTATTTGGTAAGAGAAATGGATGTAAAAGTATGCTATAATATTTGTTTGTAGTGACAGTTCAATAGTTATTTTAGATGATCATCTTTAGGCGCCACATTGAATATTTATTTATCGTTTTAAAATTGAAATCAAGCTTATATTGCAGTTGATAAAGTTGGATATGTATATATATTTTATTCACTCGTTGAATTAACTGCTTGCTAAGAGTAAGATAGGTATTTATTCTTGGGCATTTCTTTTATAGATATCTCAAAAAATGTATTGTTTGTAATCATATCTTCAACACATTCAGGTTGATGGTATTCTTTAATTTGACTGAGAAGAATTTGAACATGTTACATGCTTCATTTAACTCAGTTTTCTTGCAACAGTAGCTATGCTGTCTAGTTTTATTTGCAGCATTTCAGTCAAATTTATCAAAGGAATGGTTTTTAAAGATTAATCTGTTTTTATATTGTATATATCTTTTTCATTACAGATGACAATGGATGAGAAGTATGTCAATAGTATTTGGACATTGTTACGAAATGCTATACAGGAAATACAGAAAAAAAACAACAGTGGACTTAGTTTTGAAGAACTTTATCGTAATGCTTATACAATGGTGTTACACAAACATGGAGAAAAACTCTATACAGGTCTACGTGAGGTAGTAACTGAACATTTAATTAATAAGGTAGGATTGATTACTAATTCTGTTTTGGATGCTCATATTTTTTCTTCCTAATACTTTATATAGAATTACAGCCACAAGTTTTGATGACTTTTTTAAGAAGCTAAACAAATTTTTGATTAACGGTATTGTTATTTGAAAGGAATTATGATTCTAATTATTCTGAGCCAGTCTCAACCCTAATTTAGCTGAAATTTTATAGTCTTGTGCCTATAAATATATTACAGAATTCTCTCTGCTTAAATCTTTTATCTTTTACTTATATCAGTCACTACACTGTAGCCATGCTGGAACACCTTGAATTTTTAGTCAAATGAATTGCCCCCAATACCTTAAAAAAAAAATTGGTACTTATCCTATTAGTTTCTTTTGCCAAACTGTTATGAGGACACAAACACACACATATCTGTCTTTCTATCTATCTGTCTATCTATC
>JAOPJW010003814.1:12619756-12633244 GCA_027122535.1 Octopus maya
TTATCACTGAAGAGTGGGCTTAAGCATTTAAGTGTGTTCAATTCATGTCATGACAGAGTGTGTTGCGTATGCGCTCATTTAAATATCTAATTCCCAACAATTTCGTGTTTATATTGCTTACACCTGAATTTCTTATTCCTGAATGTTAATCACGTACTTCGAAATTCTAGGATGACAATTATCATTTTGTTTACCACGCGAATAAATTGCATAAAATTTCTGAACTTTTTAATTTCGTTCTTAATTCTTTAGATAGATCCGAAATAGACCAACATTAAAAAAATTGTCTTCTTGCATAAGCAGAAAGCTGTGATCTGCATAGAGAGAGAAGAAATAAGACTTTATGATGGCATACTTTCCTACAGGATCTTATTGATGTTAAGTAAAATGAAATAACTTCAAATAGGAAGCGAAACACGTCTGAAACTCTATGTAATGCGAACTTATTACTCTACGATATTCATCATACGAATCTTAATACAGATGCTAGAGAATGTATACCAGATTTCTTTTATTTATTTAACAATAGATATACAGTTTTTATGAGATTCCTTGCGTGACAAATAGACAAAATGTTTACAGTTGATTTTACTCTGAATCAACTGCAAAGATTATTTATGTTGTTCCTTGTGCGTAATTCCGTCAAATGATGCTGAATTTTGTGAAATTTGTTTCATAGAGAATATGTATAGAGCTGTAAACAGATCTTGACGTATCGCCACGGTTTCTAGTTTGCTACATTATTGGGGTGGGTGTGGATGTTAGCAATTCAGTCCGTGTGTAGTTTCCTAACAGTCTAATTAAAGTGCCAGGCTGTATGATGGGAATAATCCATACTGTAGATATGTTTAATATAGCTAAAAATTTACCGAATAATTATATCACAGAGTTAATCTTTCAATATGACATAATATCTATAAACTCTAAAAAGTATAACTACGATACCCTATTCTTTTCTACTCGAGGCACAAGGCTCGAAATTTTTTGGGGAGGGAGCCAGTCGATTAGATTGACCTCACTACGCAACTGGTACTTAATTTATTGACCCCGAAAGGATGAAAGGTAAAGTCGACTTCGGCGGAAATTTGAACTCAGAGCGTAAAGACAGACGAAATACCGCTGAGCATTTCGCCCGGCGTGCTAACGATTCTGCCAGCTCGCCGCCTTAACTATGACACTATATTGTAGTCGTTGTGAATAAACTTGAATGTTATTCGAAACATCATATTATCACACATTCTTCAGAAAGAGCTGCGTATTACCAAATTTCCTTTCAAGACGATGCATTTGATTAATTAACTCTTTTAGCTTCTTGATATTCTTTAATCTTTCATGGTTATGATCCATGGAGCCAAAGGAATTTCCATGACTTAATTTGTGTAAGATGAATGAATAGGACAGAATGAGAGCATGGATTATTTGGACAATATTTCTTTGCCAAATCAGCTTTCTCTCGCTGATAGTTCAGATGAACGCATCTATGCGTGAATTTTTGAAGCGTACCAAAAGGGATACAAAGACAGTTACATTACTTTGCAGAAGTATTATCGGTTTCAAACAACATGAGTGGAAACTTTTACATATTTTTCTTTTGTTTGCCTCAGGAGAAAAAGGAGTGTGCTAATAACCGTTTCGGGCCCATGGGGATTGCTGATAGTGATGTGATTGATGCTCAGTTTGAACAGCTGAAAGTTAACGCCTGTGAAATATAAGTGGATGGGAGGGGAAATTCAGGGGGTCAATATCCTGGAAGGAAGGATTGGGATGATTAAGTGTAGAGCTCGGAGGAAAAAATAGAGAATAGCTAACGGGATGAGACAAGAATGTGCTTGGCTGGAGGTATTGCAAAACTAGCTAACTCTCAGGAGCAGGGATCGTTGTTGAAGCAGAGTAAGTTGAAGTGATACTAGGTCTGTAGGTTAGAGGATGGGATTTGTTGATAAGTGACTCCTTGTCAAGTAACATTTTTTAAAAATACTGTGGAGAATATACTTGTGTAGCCCCCAGATTTGGGAGTAGTATTATAGTGTGGGTTTCACTGGAGTTTTGTAGAAAATCAGCAGCTTTCTTAAAAATCAAACGGAGCCGTAATATCTGTTACCCGCCATGAATTGTTATCTAAACAGAAACATTTATCATTCCTTTCTTATTTCCTCATATCATTAAAAACGGAAAAATCCTTGCTAAAAGATGATGTAGACATGCATATTCATACGTACATGCATGTATACATACATGCGTATGTATATAAATATGTGTGTATATAATGTGTGTGTATATGTGTAGATGTAAGCTCACGCACATACACACACATACACACACATATAGAACGCATATCCGTATAAATTCCAATATACATACATATTTGTAAAGATATATGCGTATATATTTATGTACACACACTAACTCACGCAAATGCAAACATAGCCGCATCCTCATGACGCATACATATTTGTGTATGATGTGAAATTGTTAATTCTGTGTAGTGAAAAAACAATGAAAAACAGAAAAAAAAAAGAAAAGAAAACGAAGCCATCAACAGCAATTTAGTATTATCTATACACAGTTTTTTCATGTAAAGAATGCAAACTTAAAATGCGACAATCAATCAACCCTTTATTCATCTATTCTACGATGATTCTTCTTTCGACCGAGCCTCATTAGAGCCACTTGCGCTTTAATTGGCTGAGTAGTGATGCTCTCAATTATGTTTTTTTCATCATCTGTAAAGTATCTCTTGCATCCCGCATCCTACTGCACTGTTCATATAACTGCAATTGCTAATTCTAGTTTTTTGGCTGTGAAGAGAGAGAATTGAGCAATTATCATTTCCAACACGTGAATATCGATATATTCAAACCTTAAACTAAACGTTATGGCTTCATTCGTTTGTCTTTAATATTGAGCATTGATTTTACTGAATTGTCACTTCATAATTGTTCCCTTAGTCTGAACGTAGACATCTAAGCATTATGGTAGACATTTTTAAAAACTTTCTGTACAGTGCCCAAAATATTGATTGGCATGTACTACTTTATATTAGCAGTTTAAAAACATCGTTTGACGAATGAGCTCGAGTTTCCAGTTTTTGCTTCTTTTCCACAGGAAAATAGTCTAGTGTTTTTGAATTAATCATTTTCTTTCTTTCTGCCTTTCTTTCTTTCTTTCTTTCTTTCTTTCTTTCTTTCTTTCTTTCTTTGTATAAACACATATATACATTTGCGTGTGTGCATATGTGCATAGAAGCATTATGTGTTTGTGTGTGTTTTAAGGCTAACCTCTATGATGAAGCTAAACAACTGAAATTAGTATTTCCTAAGGAGGTTATTAGCTTGTTAAAAAACTTTAGGAAGTAATCAACAGTCAAACTCTTCGCGAGAATTTCTTCAATAAATTGGAGACAAAAATTGTAAACTGGAATAATTTGAATTAATTTTTCTCCGAAAATATATGGTTCCGATCTTACTAGAAGGCTTCATTGAATAGGTGTTCTTATAAATCGGAAGGTAAGATTTATTTTGGGAAAGCAAAAAGAAAGAGGTGTTCAGGTTCTATGTAATCCTGATAGGCGTTTGGAGCTATAAATTGTTAATCAATAATGCTAGTCTGAATGAATGCGTTGTTGATGGCGGTAAGCTGGAGGAATCGCTATCACGCCGGCAAAACGCTTAGCCGCATTTCGTCCGCCTTTACGTTCTGAGTTCAAATTCTGTCGAGGTCGACTTTGCCTTTCATCCTTTCGTGGTTGATAAACTAAGTAGCAGTCGAGCACTGGGGTCGATGTAATCGACTTGCTTTCAAAACTACTGGCCTTGTTCCAAAATTTGAAACCAATATGAATGCGTTGGAGAGGTACTGGAGGATAGTTCTCGTCCGAGCAATCTATAATCCTCTATACCCACCAGATTCCAGAGTTGTTTTGCGGTTTTCTTTTTCCTTAGAACTTGATTTTTCTTACGCAATTAACTCACAAAGAATAAATATGCAAATTACAATGTTCCATATATTCTTTAAATCTAAAGTACTGTGTTTTAAATAATTCCGTATCTTGCTTATATTTCATCTGAAATATGAGATATTGTTGAACACTATAACTTTTTAACTATCTCTGCCACAACATCTGTTTGGCATTATATAAAAATACCTATAGGAAAGTATTGTAGTTCGCTTGAGGCATTGTGTATTGTTTGTAAAGTTTTGAATGGTACAACAATGCTCTATAACACAAAAAATGGACTATATACCTGTTGTAATTTAGTTATCCGATGATATTTCGGAATACAATTCCTTCTTCAGATATTCTTAGATGGAGTCGCTGCTATAATCTGTTTTCCAACGGCTTTTCTTTCTTACTTTTTTTTAAATATCTAACTGACGATAATGTCTTCATGGAGATTGCTGGGAACATAATATACAATTAAACCTACAAGCGAAGGAACCCCTACGAAGTTACACGAACTTGTAATAGAAACAGCAGCCAGATTTCTCTCAAATCGAACACTATCGTCTTTGACAAGGAGTGATGCATTACATTATATACCTTCGACACAATATTCCCCACCTCCAAGAAAAAAAACTTATGTGATGGTAGCAGATACAACACCTTTGATCATAGATGTCTTCAGCCAGAATTGGCTTAGGATTAACAACTTCAACAGTGAAATTTTTCTTAGTAATGGCAACACTTTCATCTTCCTTATCACATTCTCAGTAATTGTAGCTTAATTTGTTGCAGAAATCTGATCTAATATATTTTATGATATCTATTAATACATTCGGTTTTACCCGATTTAATGTGTTAATTAATATATACATTATGTTTTAGATCACATCGTCTGGCAGCCTGTATTGCATACTTTGTTCAAGTGTGTATTGTGTGGTTAATATCTGTTAATTTACGGGCAAAGTGTGCTACATATCATATGCTTAACATCCATTAATTCTGTGGTAGTACGTATTACGTACTATGCGTTTGATAACATCTTTTACATTCTATGTATAGCATCTGCTAATTTTCTGTTAGCATGTTGTGAAATAAATGGTTATCTATTGGTCGGTCAAATGCTTTTGGACTGGTAGGGATTTCCTGATGTTCGAGATAACGGTATATTATCTATTTTATGTTATTGTATTTTTATGACCCTCAGAAAGTTTTATTTGAACATTCATTGCAAAATTAAGTTATTATAGAAAGTTGTAATGAAATAACAAGAAATTGAAACATTTTTTGTTATTCTATATTTTGTAAACAAGTATTGTAACACCGCAATAAAACTACAAAATATAAAACAATCTAGCAAAGACTTCTAAAAACATTGTAAGCTGTAACTTTTATCAATTAATAAGAAAGTGTGTCTGCTTCTTTTTAGATTATCCAAATGAGGATAGTGCCATGTGCTAATTGAAGATAGAGCCATGTGCTAATTGAAGATAGAGCCATGTTCAATGGATGAGGAACATACACACCATACTGCTATGGTACAATCGACATTTCTATCAAAACGAAGAGATTTACAAATATCATTCTTCTTCTTGCAACAATTGTTAGGCTTTCACTGGTAATATTAAATATTTTATGAGACGTTTACTCAATCCTTAGCTCAGTTAACCACATTGCATCACTGTTGCAGTGGTTTGCTTACATTCTAAATTTCTGCCTCAAAATAGCTGGATCATTCTGGGGAGGGGATTTTGCAATCTTGAGGGTATGACATTTCATACTGCAATACTTTGCTTGTCAGTTGAATGTAAACTTGTGAATGATGTTCCCATTTGTATTAATTCCTTGCTCAACGACATTTTTCATTTGCAGCTTCTGGGTCGTGTTTAAAGAGGCACTAACAGGTTAAAAGATACGTTAGTGTCTCTTTATGGCAGTTCTCGACTATCACAAAATTGTTGCAGCTAGTGTTGAGAATTTATTACTGACTTACTTTTCACTAAATGATAGTATTTCATTGTCCAATATCTTTTCTGATCTTTCGACATTTGTCTGCAGAGAGTTAATACATATTTTTTGCCATTTTCTCGTTACAATCGATTTCCGTTGCATCAATCTGTTTGCAAATGGTAACTGCAGCTCAGTATAGCAGAGCATTCAACGTCTTAAAGTTGAGAGTCTCGATCTGTGCTAAATGTTTCTTAGCAACTTGATCGATCATGGGTAACATTATATCAGTAGGTTTCCAAATCACTTTGTCATAATAGCTCTTTCATATAATTGTCTGTCGATGTAAATGAAGTTTTATTTGAATTTTACTATCAGTTGCGCTTTGCGGTGTTTATATTCCTCCCTCATTTCTGTTTGGTCATTTGTAACTACTGTTTGTAATTTTGGCATGCTTACCTCAGTGTTCTTGTTATTGCTTCTGTTGTTAGGTTCTTCTCAGTAGAAGTATCCACTGATCTGTTCACACTTTTATATAATGTGAAATTTTGATGGCTGGTAGGAAGAACGAAATTTTCTCTTATCAAAGACAACTATCTGGGATTGAAACGCGAATAGTTGGGATATTTTGGATTCCAATAACTCTTCGTCCGTTTTATGTACTCATTCGAGGGATATTCTATCTATTATTTTTTTTTTTTTTGTTTTGTAGAATTAATGCGTCTCCATTCAGTTCAAAAGACCATCGAAATTACTCTCGGTAGTTCAGCGACTGGGTACAGCGATAACTGATCCTAGTTTCCTGTTGTGCCATCGTTTATGTAGTAGACGTTCACCTGTTGAACTTCTGTTGATTTTCACTGCTGATTGTTGCTACGATCTTCTCTAAAAGTAGTGCTTCCTGGCATTTATCCGAAGGAGATAACTAGTTTTTTCTTATCATACTTGTTTAAATGGCATGAGTTTTAGAAGATAACATTCCTTAGACCAGGGATGGGGAACCTTTTTGTGCATGAAGGCTACCCTACAATTCACATCCCTCATAGTGGCAACATTGAACATATTATTTTTCTTTTTTTTTTTTAGTTATTTTATCCCCTGAGTAATTTATTAGTAATCTAATAAAAGAAAAACAGGTGTGTAGAAACCGAAAGCGTGACTTTTCAAATATTTTATTTAAGTAGGTACATTGTATACAAGTAATAAGTAAATGAATAATAATCTTACAAAAAAGGCAGCTTATGAACATCGAGAATATAGCATTTTCAAATATTTAATTTTGGCAAGTAGGTATTTTTTATACAAATTAAGAACTTTGAATTTGCTTCTTTTGAGAATGCATTCTGATATCAGAAGTGGTTCATAGTTTGAATTGGTCCTCCAAATGCTCATCTGTCAATTGCGCTCTCAGTGAATTTCTAACTTGCATCAAATACGAGAATGTGAATTCACAACGGTATGTTGAAAAAACGCAGGAAATTAGTCGGCGTGCATGTTCACGAAGGCAAGAATATTCTACTGCATTTTTCCAAATTTTGATGGGATTTTCCCTCTTGTTAAATCGAGATTACAGGATATTTTCTTCAGATATTTCAATAAGCTCCAATTGTAACTCTTCAGGAGCCTCTGATACATCAACTAAGTGAGGCTGAAAAGCAAGTTTCAGAGTGACGTTATGTTTTTCAAAATCATTGAATCTTTTATTATATTTTTCTATTAATGAGTCTAAAAGTGACTCATATTCTTCAAAAGATTCCTAGATATCTTTTTCATTTTCACTCATTACCTTTGTAAGCTGAGGAAAGTGTTCTTCTGAAAGTTTTGATTGAGCCAAAAAGATCTTGAAAAAAGACAATTTTTTTTTAAATCCCCAAATTTTTTGCCACATATCATAAATATATTTATTTCTACCTTGCAACGAAATGTTTAACTTTCTTTTCGTGTGTGTGTGTTGTAAGTTTAGGGCGTATAATGATTTTAGGCAAAAAAATATTCAATGTAAAAAAAAAACAAAAAAGAAACAAAATATACCAACAGCCGCAGACGGCCGCACTTGATGGCATGGAAGGACGCAGATTCCTTCATTCAAATGTGACGCCATAACATGTATGGATGGATGGATGTTTGTATGTACGTATGTATGTATGTATGTATGTATGTATGTATGTATGTATGTATGTATGTATGTACGTATGTATGCGTATATATATATTAACCACTAGAAAGTTCCGTGATGATAGTTCCACTGTCATCACGGAACTTCACCTAATGGTGAAGGCGCGTGGGTTAGTGGTTAGGGCATTCGGTTCACGATCATAAGGTCGTGAGTTCAATTCTCGGCGATACGTCGTGGCCTTGAACAAGACATTTTATTTCACGTTGCGCCAGTTCACTCTGCTGGCAAAAATGAATTGTACCTGTATTTCAGATGGCTGGCCTTGTCACATTCTGTGTCACGCTGAATCTCCCTAAGGCTAACGTTAAGAGTACACGTATCTGTGGAATGCTGAGCCACTTTCACGTTAATTTCACGAGCTGACTGTTTCATTCATGGGGTCAACTGGAACCCTTGTCGCCGTAACCGACGGTATGCTATCGCATATATGTATGTATGTATGCATGTATGTATGTATGTATGTATGTATGTATGTATGTTTGTTTGTATGTTTGTATGTATGTATGCATACGTGTATGTATGCATTTATGTATGTCATTATTCAGTTTATTTCAAGATTTCTTGCCAATAGAAAAAGAAGCGGTTTCTAACTTAGATCTAAGGCTCCTTCATTGGAATTTCGATATCAACAACAGGGTGTTTTTGTATGTATGTATGTATGTATGTATGTATGTATGTATGTATGCATGCATGTATGTATGTATGTAAACGTGCAGATTTGTATGTTTTATGAATGTATTCTCATGCATATAGTTTCATTTCTAGACATGCTCATATATATTTAAATAAAAGTTTACAGATTTTTGCCGTTCCAGTTATGGATTGGATCTGTAGTCTTCGAATTAGACTTCTCGTTTCTGGTTTTGAGAAGCTTAATTTCTCAAGCTTGGTACTTAGACAGTGTGTTACATATCCCAGGGCCCCATTAATTACGGGTGTAAATCTGAACTTGCAATCTAGATGGAGTAACTGCAGATTTCTCAATAGTTCAGCATAGGTGTTCTCTTTTTCACTGATCTTCAGCTTTATGTTAACATCCGGTGGGCAGCTAATTTCCACAACTGTACACAGTTTCTCTTCTCTACCTCCAATCATTATATCAGGTCTGTTGGGCTTACATTTTATTGAGGTCTTCACTGGGATATTCTACCAGTATTCCTTTTTATCATGTGTGGCTATGGCTTCTACCATATTGTGGATGCTTATTTTGTTTCTTCTCGGGACTATGCTTGGGTGTTTAAAAGATGTTGCCGAAGGGACATGATGCGACATTCAAAGGCATCTTGGATAGATGTTAAGCCTCTGCCGAGTTGTTTTCGTTTTAGGTAGGGGCGGTTTACGTCACTGTTTATATGGAAATTCTGTTTGTTTGTTAGTATTTTTCGGGTTTTCACCTCAAGGCTCGGATCTCATGAAGCTTCCGATCAAGCAGCTCTAATGTTAGTACGTGTACTGACACTGCAAACACATCGTAGGACACTGTTTTATTGAATGTAGAGAGATCTGAGATCCAAATTATCTTTATTTTGGCTGTAATATTCTTTAGTGACACATGCTTTGTTACAGGTGCCGTTGGAAGATATATTTTCATCTACCCCTAGGTACCAGGAACATTCCTCTTCAGATACACGGGAAACAGTGAAATCATTGACGGAAATGCTACAAGTCTGGTTTATAGTTTTCCCATTTTTTCACAACCATATAATAACATTTATCCTGACCAAACTCCAACCCTACATCCTTTGGGAATGTTGTAACTGGCTCAAGGCTCTTTTTTCATCTCACACATATTCTTTGCATAAAGCTTTAAGTCATCCACAAAGAAACAATGTGTAATTTTGATATTTTAGTTTCGTTGTGAACCAGTAAGATATCCTTCAGATCTCCTTAGCATGAATGACAAGGAGTTTACAGAAAATGTAAAGATCATCACGGAGAGGCTGTCACCTTGGAATATGCCTTTGCGACACTGTATTCTATCATTGATAATACAGTCGCTCTTTGTGTTTAAGTTTAATATGGTGGCCCACGATGAAATCATGTCAGCTATGGTTTTTACTATTCTCACTGGTTTCTGGCATCCATGTGTGGGGAACACAGTGAAAGGTTTTCTTGTAGTCTCGCCACATTGAAACTAGATTCCTCCTATGCTCTTCCACCTCTGACATCACAGTTTTTGTTGATTAACAATTGCTCGGCACATGTATGTATGTATGTATGTATGTATGTATGTATGTATGTATGTATGTATGTATGTATGTATGTGTAGCAGGAATATTTAGTCAGTACATCCAATGCCACGGTTCTGACCGATTGGGATATCGCCTAGAACTGACCTGCAGAACTGCAGAGACTCTAGCCGTTGGAACTGTCTCTCTGTTCTGATGTTTTGTCTATAGGAAAACCTCATCTCAAGCACCTACGGCAGAGTGCCACAGATGTGAGACAGAGAACACACAACCGTAAAAGCTGCCACACAGAATGCTGAGGAGATCACACGCAGAGAATACTGAAAGAATGGCCTAGCTAAGAGATGACCTGTTGACTTCACAACTGAATTTCATTGTCCTTTTTACACAATCACACGAAGAAAAGCAACATCCCAACTCTCTACAATTTGGTCGTTCGTCCTAACGATATCTTTCCTTGTAAAACGAAGAAAATAAATACCTCCTGAACTGAATATCCCTCGACCAGGTTTACGTCTTTATCACTAATCCATCTTCGTTACATATATATGTTTCTCTCTCTTTTGCTTTTAATCATTTAACCCATTAAGTCCCAGAGGAATGAAATTTCAGAATATTACTTTTAAATATTCAAAGATGATTGAAAATAGGGTAAAAGGCAAAAAATCAATTATAAAAACTGCTTTACTTCAAGTAGAAATAGAAATGCACAGTGTCCTATAAAGAGGACCCTGGGACAATGTGATATACTCATAAATTCAAAATCCTTCATATGTTATCTATTAATATATTCTATTGGTATTAAAGTTTATATATAAAATGGCTAAAGTATACAGTGAAATAATACATTGAAATACAAAAAATAATATACTGAAGGAAATCCATTCATAAAACTAAACGTTGTGGAAATAGGAAAAAGCAGTCTAGAATTACATTGCCCTTTTCACAATAATTTTGTCGATCAATTTGTAAATAGTCCATGCAGTTACAACTGTCATATTAATAACTCTAGTCAACAATGGCCTGTACCACTTTATGCCTCTAATTGAGGTTACATATTTTGACGGCAACCAGTCGGGCTAGTCAACTCCACCCATGCAATTGTTATATGAGTCCCAATACTGTAGATGAGTCACATTGCCTTTGCTTTTTCTTCCTCACTCTAGCGTGGTACATTGCACATTTGGTTCAACTGAATCGTAATTAGTCCCAATTGTCACACATTTAGTGTCAAGCCACCTAATTATAAGGATTTCATTATTGATTTCAAATCTATAATTATATGAACCTCTTGGCCCCTCTTTCATCAATGCTGTTTCCTTGAGAGGACATCTATTGAGACGATTATCTCTCGTAGCAGTTGCTTCAAACCCCATTTGCCCGAGGTGCACTAGCAGACCATACTTTGTGAATAAATTATCAAAATATAGGGAATGTGACCGACGACCATCTACCACTCCAAGTAACTCTATTTGCAAGTGAAAGATCGTCTTGAGGTCCTTCTTGAATACTCTTTCCACAATACAGATCAAAGTTGTAACAAAATCCTGAAACCCCGCACAATGCCCCAAATTTGTAACGAAATCCCTTTTATAAATTGTTTGAGTGAATTATGTCCATAGTATTTGACTATCGTTTCATCGATTGACAGACTCTTATAAAAAATTCCGAATTTCTTGAAGGAATTCTGAACCATGGTAAAGAGAGAATAAACTACGTAACCTTTATCATCTTTATTCTCCTCTCAATTTTCATAATTCTGAAGTGAATGGTGCATTTCAGATGCTGGAATCGATTTCTTGTAATAGCAATTTTGATTAATGGCACACACAAATCTTCCTCACTTGACCATTGGCCAGTGGTTTCTTGTGGGGGATAACCTAAGAGTTCTAAGATAACCTTAGAACTCCAAGAAATGTTTTTATTCACCTACAGAAAAGGTTTCCATTATATTCTTCTTGGCCGCAGAATATCGGACAGTCTCTTTCGACATGTAGTCATATATTTCTTTGGTTTGCAGAGCATCTTTCGTCTTTCTAATACATTCTGAATAATTCTCTGTTCTGCGCTGAGCTTTTGTATAGTCACGTATCTTTTTCCTCCAGAGAGGTTCTGAACAACTTAATTTTTCTTTCTTTTTAGGTTTTCTTGTTCGTTGCTCTTTGCCCTCCTTCTTCTTTTCGGCAATATTAGTTTCATTTTCCTTCCGAATAATATGTAATTCCAGTGGTCCGGGGACATCGTTGACAGTTGACTCACCGGTGTCGTTGTCGTTCGCTTCGTCCTCATCAGTGAGATTGTGTGAGTCCGATTGTGTGAGGCGTTGAATGCAGAGATGCGAAAGCTGAAGAAAAACAAAGCTGGTGTGCTCTGCTGGAATGTGCAACGTCAGGGTAAATACATGACAGAGTATTAGTGTATTGAGAAAGAAGTTGAGCAGGAGAGGAATTGGATGCAGCGTGCAAGAGAGGAAACTGCACTGGTTTGGTCATGTGATTTGGATGGATGAGAAAAGTTGCATAAAGAAGTGCTGATCACTTAAAATGGAGTGAAGGTGTGGAAGAGGGTGAACTAGGAAGACATGAGACAAAGTTTTGAAGGCAGATCTCAAAACATTGAACCTTATGAAGGGGATGAGATGATCAAGATATGTGGGGCATTGCTGTACTTGAGAAGATCCATCCACCACAAGAGCAATGAAATCCTAAAACCAAGGTGCCGCATAAAAAGCTTTAGTGTGGGTGCCATGTAACCCCCCACCCCACTGTACATTCTGAGGAATGGTTGGCACTAGGAAGGGCATCCAGCCATAGACACCATGCTAGAACAGACTATAGAACCCAAAATAGCCCCCGCATTTCTGTCAAGCCATCCAGCCCATGCTAGCATGGAAAACATTATTTAATGCTTGCTATTCCATGCTTGCATAGATCAGATGGAATTCATTGACACACGTTCCTTACGTCCAGATGCTCTTCCTGTCACCAACCCTCCTCTGCTTTCAAAGAGGGTAACATGTTTCTCCCATGACTAGACATGTTTTCATGGAAGATTGGAAACGAAGGACACTACTTATATGACAGTGACACTCATTTCCATCTACAATGCAATGTCAAGAAAAGGCGACACACACAGCACACACACAGCACACACAGTGAACGTCTTTTAGTTTTCAGTCTACTAAATCCAGCTGAGAGACTTTGGTCAGCCCAGAGCTATAGTAAAAACATTTGCCC
>JAOPJW010003814.1:12938916-12950597 GCA_027122535.1 Octopus maya
GGACGAGTGATTGATAGATAGATAGATATCAGTAAGCCAAAGTATCAACTCAAACCAAGGCAAGCAGGCAGACAGGCAGACAGATAGTTCACAGTGAGCACTTTCACTTCTGACAGCTAATAGCATGGCGAGCAGGCAGACAGGCAGACAGATAGCTCACTAGCAGTAACGCGCAGCAGGCAAGCAGGCAGACAGGCAGACAGATAACGCGCAGCAGGCAGACAGATAGTTCACAGTGAGCACTTTCACTTCTGACAGCTAATAGCATGAGAGTGCCCCTAAAGCTGTTTCATGCGAAGATATTTTGGAAACACTTCCGCCCTCCCCAACTGCTTCTTCTCCCACATTTCTTTATTTCTAAAATTTCTTCTGCCAAAAATCCCCATTTCCGGATACGAATGATTGTGCATCAGAAGGGAAAATAAAAAAACGTTGCCTACAAAGAAGCGCTCCAATGAAAACATGGCATTTCTTCACATCTTCCAAATCACCCCAGTCATCTACTGCCTCAAAACCTTCATACTTGCCCTGCCAGCCAACGTAAGTCAATGACACACAAATTCACTCACTCACTCTATATCTCTTTGTTATCCTCTTTCTCTCTCTCTCACACACACGCACATCCATTTCATATATCTTTCAATTTCTGCTCTCTACAAATATAATTTTTGCAGATAAAACTGCTTACAAAAATTGTGATTAAAGTATAATTTCTTTCTATGTTCATAAATAAATAAATTTTTTAATGATTAGACAAACGTTCAATAGGATAGCTCTCACAAACAGACTACATAAAAATCGTTTCTTCACAACTCCTGACAGGGGGCGGGTGGAATCTTCATACAGCTGGAGGCTCCAATCGAAACAGGACACGAAATGATCAGGTTGAGAAACGCTGTGATAGATTATGCCTAACCGAAAACAATCACAGCCACATCATCCAAACAGACCGGGTGAAACCGGGTTTAGCTGCTAGTATGTATATATTAAAGATAAAAAGAGAAGACGGAATGTACCAACAAAAAATTTATACTACCACAATTCTTTCATCTTCAAGAAGCACTGCTCCCTTGTGGGCGTGGAACAATGCAATAACACCAGATGCAACTCACAATGCATAGATTTCTCAGATAAGATAATAAGGTTTTAAGCCGGGAGGTTTACATTTGAGTTTCGCTGTAGTGGGAGATTTTAACAATTAGACAGACGTACAGACAATCAGACGCGCACATTCATACTTTTAAATCAATGCAAAAACATATAGGCGTGCAGATTAATAATTATACACGTGGGCACATGCCAGTACACATCACCACATGTATGTATGTCAGTCAATTACACACGTACACAGCTATACACGCATTCAGAAACACACGTGCACACACGGATACATCTCTCAGAGCATAAAAATTCACCCACCCGGGCACATACAAAGATCACATCAAATCTGCCTCCATAGAACAGACGCACTCACACAGATACAGCCACAGACACACTACCACAGGCACACTCACACCCTCACGTAATGCTCACAGATCACACACACACACACACACACACGCTCCATTACACCCACATGACAGGACAAACAAATCCAAGTGTACATTAACACCCATAGTCTCACATGTCTGCACTCAAGTACATTTATACATTCACATAATTCTACATACAAGCGTTCGTACACAGATATACTCATGTACACATCAGTACACACCAGAGACTTCCACTCAGCACACTTACATGCACACACTCACAAGACTACTCAGAGACATGCAGGCACAGAACAATAAACAGCTCATGGGCAAAAGCTCACACACCTGTCCATGGGCACATAGCAATATATGGAAATGATAGCATGATGTTCACTGTTCAATGTGGATTATGGTTGTTGGGTGGTAATATTTGAAGGTGATTTTTATGGCATGTAAACGATGTGTAATCTGTTCAGTTGATTTTTAATGGCCTTTTTCCTAGAAAGCAAGATGATAGGGATTCTTCAGAGCACAATCCACAGGTCCTAGAATGTGTTGTAGAGGTTTGCATATTTTATAATTGACCATGAAATCTCAAACTTAAACTTGTCGGTTTTCAATTGCCATAGAAAATCCACGGTAATGTCATGTATCACTTATTCAGTTTTCTAAAATTAAAAACATGATTTCTGTATCGATTCTTGAAAGAATCAGCGGTGGCACCAACATACACTTAAAGGCCCCCCACCCCTGTGTGCACAGTGCATTTATAGACGATGTTACGAGTCATGCAAAAATTATCCAATGGGGATTGTCCTGTCATTCCAGTTATAATTGGTTGTAGATTGATCATACTGTTGATATGCAGACTCTGTAGGCTCATTGCTATAGATATATGATTAGTTCTGATGTTTCAGGGCTATCATTTTCTGTGCTTAATAGTTGTTGATTGCCAATCATGCGAGGATTGAATGTAAATTCATTATTTGAGCTTTCGGTGATGGTGCTTTTCAAGGCCTTTCTAAGTTTAACATTATTTATTCTGTGCATATGTTACCACAAGTTGGAGGAGGTTGCATGTGACACTTTTACATTATGTCTATTAAATATCGAATGATATTTATGAAATTTCAGGAGGCATCTATCGGGAAGCTGCTATATATATGTATGTATAAGTCAAATATATAATATATATGTGTGTGTGTGTGTGTGTGTGTGTGTGTGTGTGTGTGTGTGTTTGTGTGTGTGTGTGTGTGTGTGTGTGTGTGTGTGTGTGTGTATAAGTCAAATATATATGTGTGTGTGTGTGTCTGTGTGAAAAGAGAAGACGGAATGTACCAACAAAAAAATTTATATTACCACAACAATTGTTTCATATTCAAGATGCACTGCTCCCTTCTGGGCGTGGAACAATGCAATAACACCAGCCTGTTAACACCATGCCTGAAATGTGACTTCGAAGATCGCCAGACAATTTTTAGCAGCTCTCGATAGATGATTCCCAAAATTTCATATATACATACATAAATACATATATATCTGTATGTATATATGCATATGCATGTGTATGTGTGTGTGTGTGTCTATCTGTCTGTATGTCTGTGTGTAAACACATACACACACATACATACGTATGTATTTGTATAGAGTTGTCTCAAAATTCTCACTAGTCGGTTTGCAGACTTTCTCTTTAGAACGATTGCGTTTGAGTCGATTTCTAATATTTTTTTATGTATTTTACATATACAGAAATACAGTTTCGTCGTTACAGTTGAAGCTTTTCAGTTCCCTTCATTATAGTTAAAGCTTATTCCTTCAATAATAAGATATGCCTCGCTCTAAGTAAAAGTATAAATCAATATTGTTTTTGCCATATTTTACTGAATTGGATATTTATGTCTGTGTGGAACAATTGGATATTTATGAGTCCCAAAAGTTGATTTTTCTTTAAAAAAGGCTATTACATCAACTGTAAAATACAAATAGCACGTCGTTAGAAACGAAGAAAAAAATCAGACGCTTTATAATCACCGGATCTTTAACAATTTAATCACGATAAAGCATGGTGACATTGGAAAAAATATCTGTAGTTTTGGATAGAAGATAGTACCCAATGTACCAGTTCTCATATGTCTGAGAATGTGTGTGTGTGTGTGTGTGTGTGTGTGTGTGTGTGTTGAGAAACAGAAAGTCTTTATAATTTTGGATAATTATTTATTTAGCGTTTTCATCTCATTTCAGAGATTCAACTAGTGACACTATGTTATTTATGAGAACAGACTCATGTATCTGTTGTAATGTTGAATCTCTCGGGTGTTTAGACAGCATTTCTAAACTAATTTGATTCAGCATGCCACTATGTTGATCTTTGGTCTGATGATAGAGTACCAACGACTGTTTTTTTTTTGTTTTTTTGTTTTTTGTCCGTAGACTCCCGCCAGTGTTTATGTAGCCTCTCCGCTAAACTCTTTGAAGTCTCCCCAGTGTGAAAGTCTCTCAATGTAGATGTATCCCGAAGAGAGCTTACCGACGCGCCTAAGTGCAACCGTGCTGAGATCTGTCAATGCTTACTCGACCGCTTCAACGATGAAGGCGGAGCTCTTTTAGAGAGAATAGTTACAGCATATAAAATCATGGTCCATCACTTTGAGCCACAATCTAAAAGGCAAAGTATGGAATGGAAACACCCAAAATCGCCGCAGAAAAAGTGACACTAACCGTTTGGTGGGATGCAGAAGGGCCTATACTGGAATATTACCTGGAAAGAGGTTCTACAGTCAGCAGAGTAGACTGTAGCGAAATGCTGGCCAACAAACTGAAACCGAACAATTCGCTCCAGAACCCGAGGTCTACTGTCAAAGCAAGTGCTTTTGTTGCACTACAATGCATGCCTACATACAGCTGCACATACGGTTGAAACTATTGAAAAATTGGGTTTCGAGTAGCTGGAACACCCTGCATACAGTCCAGATCTTGTCACGTCTGACTATCAACTGTTTAGATCGCTCAACCATCCTTTTCGAGGTTGTCGATTTGCAACGGACGAAGAAAAGCAGTGAGTGGTATATCAATGGCTGCGCGACCCATCATCTGCAGATAGTATTTTGATATACTAGCGTTACATAGAACCTTTTTTTTTCTTTTTATTTTGCTAGATGATAGGAATTTCTGGTTTTATTGCTGAGGTTGCTTTAGATGTCAAACATTTACTGTATTTGTTTAATAAAGTCAAGAGATTTCTCATTACCTTTGTTTATCGTTGTCTAGTTTTTTTTTTTATAATAGTTATTGTTTTCTAACATTTTAAGTACAAGAATACTACCTTTATCGGCTTCTTTAACTGTAATTTAAGTGTCTTTCTGTAGATTAATTAGATTTTTTCATTCTTGTTTAGAGAAATTTGACTTTATACTACTATTTTATTTTAGTTGAAAAGAAAAATTAATAAAGTGTCCACAGAAAGTATCAAGGGATTTATTCTTGTCTTTCTTCGGACAGAATCTACTTTTACGCTTTGCTAGTGATTCATCGTCATTATTATTTCTCTTTCCAAAAGGGTTCGGCTAGTATAAGTTCGGTAGAATTCTTTGATATTATATTTTCATTTCAAGGAAGTTGGACTTTCGGTGAGTGAGTGTGAATTTTTGCTGCTTATTCAATATTGGTATTTTGTCCAAAGTAATTACTGGTGCGGACGTGGGTGTGTAAAATTCATTTTGGATTTCATGTCCATGCTTTCTGTGGTTCTAATGATTTCTATTATGTAGTTGTTTCTTGTAGATTTCAAGAGATTTGAATTGTTGGAATAATTGATTATTTGTGTATCATTTTTTACTGTTTTCTTTCCATTCCTATTAATTCTAATTGTTTTGAAATGGTCCAGTTTTGCTTTGGGCCTTTGGTATTTCGTAAATTTTCTTTATGAAAGGGTTGTCTGAGTTGTATTTTCTTTTAAACTCCTCTCCACAATGTTAGAATCCAATTATTGTTTCTCTCACATCATCGGAGTACACAAGTTCTATATTTTCAGTCTTCTTTCCAGAAGTTCAAAATGTTTAATAAGTGTAACCCTTCTGCTTTTTTTGTTATAATCTTCCATTTGTAGTTCACTTTCTTTTTATTTGTTTTCATTCATCTTTGTTCTTAATTTTAGAAGTCGTACTTCTCAATCTATTCTATTTAAAGAGATTTGCTCTCGTAGTTGTTCTCTGTTGCTCTGACACCCCAGTGATTGTTTTTATTTGTTGTTTACGAAGTAATATTAGTGGAATTGAATTCAATCATTTCTCATATAAATATCGACTTTGTAGTAATTGTTAATCAGGTACCAATAGGCGATATTTTCTAGCCACTGGCTGCTAATTTTGTTTCTGTGTGTATATATCATTGTGAATATACACTTACGCGTGCACACACACACACGTACACACACGCGCGCGCGCGCGCGCGCGGTATTTATTATTCCTGTCTCAATGAGTTATTGTTTAAATTTTGTTTCCCTTTTTTAAACAAAATCTCAGAAAAACCACGGTTCCGATTTACACAGCTTAAATTTGCGCGGTAACAATCTGCCGCGTAGTTAGGGGCAACTGCATGTAAACAGAAGCTCTTTTCAAACAGAAACTTCACTTCCAAAACAGCGCACCAATCAGCCAGTGCAGCATATTCGCCACCGAATCGCTGTGTATGGGTGATAAAAAAAACTTTAGTCTAATAAAAGCTACAGCTTGCCTTGTCAGTTATTCATTGGTCAATATATGCTAGACTGAGCGTTTGTTTAGTGCATTTGTTGCAAGTCACATTTCAATAAAGGATTTGAAAAAATGATGTTCATGTGAAATTCCGTTGCAAATTGGAAAAGCTTGTACCCTGACTGCTGACCGACGAACAAAGCAGAGAACTGAATCGTTGTTATTCAGAAGCTGCTTGATTGTTGGAATACTGATGAAAACTTTCTGAAAAGAGCCATAATGATTGACGAAACACGGTATCGAAACAAAATGTTTGTCGATAAAGTGGCTTAGATCATAATCACTGCCACCTAAAAAATCATCTCAGAATAGCTCACATTTGATAAGGATTGTTGTTCGTCTATTTTGACTGAGTTCAGGGTCACTATTGTTCCCAATCACTCTTTCCAGATCTGGTGATCAGTGCCAGCGTGTGCATTGAAGTCTCTTTGTTAGGCAAATGCTTCAGTCTTAACTACATCAAAGGCTGCCGTGACTTCGCCAAGGTAGGATTTGTATTTGGACTCGCAGTTTCGTGCACATTCTTGTAACAGCTACAGCTGTTCTTCCTTCAGCCTAAAGTTCAGGAGGCAATCTCTCTCATTTAGTGAGACCCCTTCCAAAACACAATCCGGCAGCCTGGGACTTATGAGTATCTACACTCTCGCCTGTACAGTTGGCATCATACCAGAGTAGTCGAGTTTCTACTCTCCATCCAAATCTACGGCACTAGAGCCACGGAAACTTATAGCGTAGACACCGACTATATCTATCCGGTTGCGTTTGGCCTCTTCCACTAGGCCCTGCCCCTTACAGATGGTTGGATAACATCCAGTCACAATTCGTTATGCTTGGGTGTCCAGCAGGAAAGTGAAACGATGGTCTCTTCTGATAGGACCCTATCGAGAACGTACCTGAAGACCCTTACCCCATGACCCTCCCAGGAATAGTGAAACCAAAATCTACTCTCGATTAAGATGAGTTTAGATGTCAAGAAATATTTTTATTTAATGTAACGTGTGCATGCATAATAGCTGTAATTACAGATTGTGTGTTTTCTGAATCCATTGGTGAATGCGCTAGAGTAAGATATAAGCTATTCGAATAGAGTTTTCAGTCTAGTTTCAATATACTCTCGCAATTATTTCACCTCCTCTACACCGTTAAATTTCCTGGGGTACAAGAAAAGCACAATTGCTATTTGCTTCTCTTTTGAAGCCAATAAAAATGGCCACATGGCTGATGCATAATTCTGATAATGAATGTTCAAGTAATTGGCTCCATTTACTGGGTGATTAGAATCAGCAACAATATTACAAATAGACTTATTATACTGCAAGAGTGTTAGTTCCCGGCGGCGATTGAATGGAATGTCAACCAAAGCATTTGCAAGAAGTCCAGTCACTATTTAAAAAGACTATCGATTTACAGAAAATAGTTCTATATTATAAGATGTTGTTGTAGTCAAGTACGTAGATAAACAGGAGTCAATGAAAACTGAAAATTTTGCAGTACTAGACGAGGCTGTAATATTTTAACATATATTATTAGGGAGCCAGACGTGGCTACCACCGCTAGGGTTAATTTCAAATGTGAAAATGTCGAGTACTAACACTTGACATCAAATCCTCAATTTCTGAATATAAATTTGCAGCTAAGAGTTTGTTGTGCTTCTAGTCAGATCATTTTACTTTGTGTTCCTCGGTTACATTTGGGAATATATAAACTTAATCATCGGGAAATATCTCCGATGCGATCTACCAATGTTCATTTTAGGGCGAGATTCCTGTTTTTCCACGAAATATTCCCGTTATATACGCTAAACACTAATTTTATATTTCAAATAAATACTTTAATGTCAGGAAAGAATGTACTCTGTAGAATTGTAGTGTAAATCCAATTTCTGTGGAGTATAATACGCCACAAAACGTAATCTCCTTGTAGAATCCAGCTACTTTAGTCATACAGAAGTAGCAGTCAGCATAGTGGTTCATCTGCTCCCACCATTACCATTGATTCTCCAAACGGCATAAATTTCAGTTTTCCAATTGACCACATTTGGAGCTTACTAAAGCAACTCTTGCAAGCTTTGTGAGGTGCAAATGGCTTGTCCTGGTCTTCCAATTTGCAGCCAAAATAAGCTAAACAGCAACATTTCAACAAAGGAGTAATGTTACTCCAGGAATCTGAAAGAGTGAATTGCCTGCAGACATAGCAAAATATGTCTGGTGAATTTATGCAGCCACTAGATATGTTCACAATCTGAAAAATAAAGAAAAATATATTGGGTTTAATACTTAAATCAAACATTTTCATTTACTTGTTATACAACAACAAAAAGAGAAAAGTAACGTTTCTGTATAATTTAAGAACCTGGTGTGATGGAGATGAATAAAAAATACCATGAGTCAGTATTTTTCATATGTATTTCGGAAAAGATACCATACAGTCAATAAAAAAACAATGCAGACATCATGCTGCTCTTTTGTTTTCTATCTACGTATGCTTCAATACAATTATGTATGCTCGTATGTAAAAATATATTTCAACTATAACTACAGTAAACATCTGATCATTACATTGAAGTCTATTTTCCACTGCCTGGTGGGGTCTGAAGGATGTAAATTCCAACACAACATTTTTTGGCTCCAGAGTATCTTAAAATAACATCTTTACTCTGTTTAATGAGTGTATAATAAACATAGCAACACAACAAATATTAAAACAAGCACAAACGTAGTGAATAATGGAACAGAGAGAATAGCAATGTTTTGACATTTTCACCGATGCTTCAGTGTTTTTGTCGCTCAGAAATGTAACTCTAAATTGGTTCAGCGTATATAGCTACACATAGTAAGCAGAGACATCACAATAGAATTAATAAGAAGTTCGTTATCTTGCAATCTCCAGCTCATATCTTACAGGTACATGCCTAGAAAAGGGTTGGGATTCCGCAAAACTGGTCTGCATTAGTTGTACGGCATGAAGACGCCAATCGTATCATTGGTTATTATAGCTTATGTTCTTCTGTAAAAATGGGAAGCAGGGATACATATCAGGCTAAGATAATCAAGGTGTTATGTATTGATTGTAGAATTTCTAAATGAATTGATATTTTCCTCTTAGAAAAAGAAGAACCTAAAATCTAATGGCAATCGTTATTGATTATCAAAGAAAAGGGGGAATAATTTCAAGAAATCACGACACAATTTTAAAATACAAAATCCTCGTGCTTAAATTTGATTTTAGTTGGCAATGGGCATGTTCCGTTTTTTTTTTTTTTTGTCTTTTTTTGTATCCCGTCAGGGAAACAAAGTACAAATCCAATTGATCAGTAGACAGTAGGTTTTGCATATAGAAAAGTGGATGCGAATAATTTTAGCCATGAGTAATCTGCATAAATGACGTAGCAAAAATATTCATAATGAATTTGAAGTTCCCTTTGAGCTGCAGAAATAAATAAAAAATGTAAGACAATCTTTGGTGTCTCTTAAAGGAAAAAATAAGATGATTTATAAAAATTAGAATTTAATCTTAACTTTTCACTTTTTAGTTTCTTGAAATTATTTCCCTTTTTCTTATTGCTGTTAAACAAGGCATTTCAGTTCATTAAGATTGTTTATGTACTTTGTCAATACATCAAATTTATATTTCTCTTAATAAATTGGTTTAAGTTGAATTATTGCTGTTCAGGTGAATTATTGCTGTTAAACATCTTTGTAAAGACCTCTTTATGTAAATCAGGTTCATGCTTCTCTATGTTTTGCTGACAAGGTTCAATAAGAGAAAAACACGACCTTTTTTCTTTTCTTTCTTCAACATAGAAACTTCAATTCATTAAAAATTCTTTGTGGTGCCATTCAGTACTTAATTCATTCAATTGGTTTTTTTCACTTCTTTCCCAAAGCAAAATTTTGTTTACTTTACATCAGCGGGTGTCTAAACTACATGGTTCAATTTCTTGTATCCTTCACTATCCTTGCAGCCTCTAACCTCTGCTAAACCATTTATTGTCAGACCAGTTTTCTTCACTGTAATCAAGTATTAAGTACAAATACAACTCCTTGTTGGAAAAAACATGAATATTGTATAATCAACGAGTTTTTGCTAGCTTGTAATATTGCGTCGCATGGGCTCCGCAGAATTTGCATTACATCATGTCAACATACAAAACGATTCGAATGAGTCAACAGAACATTTATGTCTTTTTTGATTATCATTGTTTTCACGAATTAATCAGGCCTATTGAATTATGCAGTGCATCTATTTATGCATTACGTTAATTTCTTTAAACGAGGCACAGATTTTACGATGAGAAAGTAAGATTTGCAAACTCTTCGGTACTGGTTCAGCACAGTCGACTCTTTCAAATTATAGAAAAAGTTAAGTGGGATGTATGAAATTTATTTTATTTTCTACTCTAGGAATAAGGCCCGAAATTTTGGGGTAGAGGGCCTGTCGATTAGATCAACCCCAGTACGCAACTGGTACTTAGTTTATCGACCCCGAAAGGATGAAAGGCAAAGTCAACCTCGGCGGAATTTGAACTAAGAACGTAAAGACAGACGAATATTTATATTTCCTCGAAAACATATACGATATGTTGCGAAATGATAATGACTAAAACCATGAATGGAAGCGTGATCGTGAACTCAACCCACGCAGAAGCTTCTTTTCTGTAAGAGCTGAATATAAGCAAAAGATTATCTGTTTTTAAATCTTAACTGAACATCGAGCATATAACCAAGAGAAATCCTGTAAATCTTGATATCAGTATTGATTCTCCTTTCTAAGAAATACTTATTTAGGCATAGGGTTGCCAATTTAGCATATTTTATGCTAAATCTAGCATTTTTTTTTTTCAGCATTTAGCAGAAAATTTTTGAATCTAGCATTTAGCAGGAGAAATAGTATCGGGTTGGCAACTAAGTTCCTGACGTTTTTTTTAAATTTTGGAATTTATTACGTTTTTAAATTTTGGAATCTATTATTTTTTTTTAATCATTTTGGAATATATTTTGTTTTGTTTTTTTGTTTTGGTTTTTTTCGAGTTAATTTCAGTTAATTTTTGTTTTTCAAATCATTAAAATGGAATGTCAAGTTAAGAAAAACGAGCATTTTCGACACCTCTTTCATTTTGCTTTTAATCAAGGTTATAAGCCCGCAGGAGGTGCAATGGCCCAGTGGTTAGGGCAGCGGACTCGCGGTTATAGGATCGTGGTTTCGATTCCCAGACCGTGCGTTGTGAGTGTTTATTGAGCGAAAACACCTAAAGCTCCACGAGGCTCCGGCAGGAAATGGTGGCGAACCCTGCTGTACTCTTTCACCACAACTTCCTCTCACTCTTACTTCCTGTTTCTGTTGTGCCTGTAACTCAAAGGGTCAGCCTTGTCACACTGTGCCACGCTGAATATCCCCGAGAACTACGTTAAGGGTACACGTGACTGTGGAGTGCTCAGCCACTTGCACGTTAATTTCA
>JAOPJW010003814.1:13473659-13483766 GCA_027122535.1 Octopus maya
ACTCAGTTTTTGGTAGGTCTTGACAGATACGTTTATATCGATTGGGACAGTCATATCAATGAGGAGACATGATTTTTTTTTTTTATTATTGTTATTATTATTTAATCAGAGGACAGGCAGTGAACTGGTAGAATTTGAAGGATGTCAGACAAAAGTCTTTGCAGCTTTGCTTCTGGATCTTAACATTTTGGGTTCAAATTCCATCAAGGCCAACTTTGTCTTTCATCTTTTCAAGGGGTCAATGAAATAAGTACCAGTTAAAACAATAGGGTCATTGTAATTGGCTAATCACTCCCTCAACAATTTCAGTCCTTGTACCAATAGTAGAAAGAATTATTATTATTAAGGCAGCAAGCTGGCAGAATCATTAGCACACCGGATGAAATACTTAGCAGTATTTCATCTGTCACTACGTTCTGAGTTCAAATTCCACCAAGGTTGACTTTACCTTTTATCTTTTTTGGGGTCAATAAATTGAGTACCAGTTACGCATTGAGATCGATGTAATCAACTAGTCACCTCCCCACAAATTTCAGGCCTTGTGCCTATACATGAAAGGATGATTATTATTATTATTATTATTATTATTATTATTATTATTAAGGTGGTGAGCTGGCAGAATCATTAGCATGCTCGGCAAAATGCTTAGCAGCATTTCGTCCATCCCTATGTTCTGAGTTCAAATTCTGCTGAGGTCAACTTTGTCTTTCATGTACTGGGGTCAATATAATTGACGATCCCCACCCCCGAATTTCAGTCCTTGTGCCTATAGTAGAAAGGATTATTATTATTATTGTTGTTGTTCTTGTTACTTTGTCTATTTACGTTGTCTTCTTCATGCTCTTCCGTTTCCATTGCAGTGGATGCTTCGGGAGCTGGTGACGGAAACTTGGAAACAGCTGTCACTCATTATGGACGAACACTTCTCACGAAAAGAGAAAATCTTCCAAACAATAATTACCGTTTCTCGTTTGTGCCAGAAGACTCAGGCCAATATGAAGTTGATGTTCAATTCAATAATGAAAAAATTCCAGGTAAATCATTTAAATTTTTTGTATTTGGTATCACATATTGGGTCAATGGGAGAAGGTGTAATGTTTGGAAAGTAATGGAAGGGTCTGCCCTTCGCAACATAAGGCAACGGTTTTTCAAAGCCAGGGAGTAAAACAGCATTGGTGGGGACAAACAGACACACACAAACACACATGTATATATATATATATATATACACATATATTTGTGCCGGTGCTACATTAAAAGCACCCAGGACACACTATAAAGTGGGTGGTGCTAGGAAGGGCGTCTAGCCATAGAAACCAAGCCAAATCAGACTGGAACCTGGTGCAGCTCTCCTGCTTGTCAGCTCTGGTCAAACTGTCCAACCTGTGTCAGCATGGAAAATGGACATTTAAGGAGGAACATGATGATGATGATGATGATGATATAAAACAGGCTTCTGCCTAAATTCAGTACCAAATTCACTCACGAGGCATCAGTCAGCCTAGAGTTACAGTAGACGGCACTTGCCCAAAGTACCAGGCATTGGGATTGAAACCGAAACCACATGGTTGGGAAGCAAGCTTCTTAATCACATGACTGTGTTGGACTCAAATGTCAGCAAGGTTTCTACGGCTGGATTGTCTTTCTTAATGCTGACCACTTTACAAACTGTACTCGGTGCTTTTATGTGTCACCAGCACTTGTGAGGTCAGCAAGTAGCTTCCAAAACAAGATTCTTTGATTGAGGTGGTGGGGTAGGGGTTGTAGTATTGAAGGGCAATGGCTTATTCCAGGTGTTGAGAGGTTAAAGTATGACAGGACAGGAACATGTGTATCATTGCAGTGAAATTACATGGCCACCCCCAGCTGATGATGAATCTCCAAGATAACTATTTCTTTATCTCTTTCAGGTTGTCCAGTCATTGTAATGGTTGAAGACGAAATGCCAACCTTCATCACTATAAATTTCCGTGGAATCCGAATGATAAATGCCATGGACCTCAACTGGTTCCTTATAGAACTGAATGGAGAGAAAATCGACATGAGCCTTTTACAGATATTAATTCGAGGTTCACACTGACCATTGCACAAAAAAAATCTACCACGCTTTGCTTGGATTGCTGGAGATGGCTGCACAATTTCATTATTATTTTTATTGGTTTATTTTTTTTCTGGGTCTTTATTCTTTTTGTCCATTTTATTATTTTATTTAATATTTTTATATATCTTATTTTATTTTCAACAGTCTAGAAATGGTCCATCAATAGGAGCTTGTGTACTTTCAGGAATATAAAAAAATTTTTGTTCTAGATTATGTGCATGCATGTGTGTATATATATATATACATATATATATGTATGTATATACACACACACATACACACAAATATATATGATATATGTGAATAAGATCATTCTGCTTGCTTTTAAATTATTAACCAAATCATACCAGGTGTTTTGTCATGCATACAAAGATTATCTAAGACATAAAGAACGGTGATGGGAAGTTTGGGGTTTTTTTCATTTTTTTTTGTTCCCACCTTTTTTTTTTTTTTCATATTTGTTCACTCTTACCATTTATTTCATTCCTTAATTTTATTCATTTTATCATTCACATTGCACTTTTATTCTATTTTTAAACCTTTAAAGCCAAAACTTTAGGCTTGAATTTTATGTTTCATTATTGAATGTATTTGTGGATTTGTTTTATTCAGTACAATGACTTCTTCAACATATATTCCTTTCTTCCTCTCTCTCTCTCTCTCTCTTTCTCTCTCTCTCTCTCTCTCTCTCAATATGTTGCCAGAAAATGAGGTTAGTTGCTTGCTTCCTGAATTATAAGTCAATCTGTTACATATTATCACGGCTTATTTGTCATTTAGATATTTTTATGGTTTGTTGGAAATATTTAATTCACCATAAAGTTTTCATATTCCCACATGAAAGTAAAAAAAATCCTCCTTTTTTATTTTTCATAGGAGCAGGGTGTTCATAGATATTTGTTCGTAAAATGCCTAACAACAATTAAGAGTTCGAAAATTACTATTTGCAAATCTCACAACGAGATATTCAGCAACAGTTCTTTAGAGTAAAGATTTTTACCAACATAAAAATGGCAGTCCTGGTTTAGTATGAATGTTGCTGTAGTTTAGCCCCAGGAAACATCATCTCCAGCTGGCTATATGACACTATCTGTGTCTTTATATTTTCGAACCAGGGAATCTAGCACATCCACTCAGCTCAGAACAATATCTGTGTATTGTGATAAAAGGAAATAACCCCGACATCGTGATACACAGATATTGTTTTGAGCTGAGTGGGGATGCTAGATTCCCTTGTTTGAAAATATAAGGGCACAGATCATGTCATATAGCCAGCTGGAGACGATATCTCCTGGGGCTAAATTACAGCAATATTCATCCTAAACCAGGACTGCCATGTTATGTTGACAAACAATCTTTACTCCAACAATTAAGAGATAGGCTTAGAGATAGAAGCCCCTAGGTTTCCATACAATGTCTGACAACAATTAAAAGACAGTCTTAGAGAATGTCGAGCAATGACCAAAAGAGCACAATGGCAAATACAAGCAGCCAAAAATAGAGTTCCTCTGAAAGATCTCTGAAGTAATGTTATTTAACAGGGTGCATAGCTCAGGTATCAGGGAGTCTCTTCTAACAGAGCTGCTACTTCTCTTCATTGTAAAATTAATGGATGATAACAATGTATAATAAATAACAGGGTTTATATTTCAGTTGTTTTACATAATGTCTTTAACTTTTTAAAAGTTCCAAGCTTGGTTACTAAAGATTTTAACAAATGAAACTTTCAGTTTGCTGTGTAAACTAAACTTATATTAATTCTACCTGTGAACCAAATAGAGTTCAATAAACTTGTTTTTTTTTAAACTCTGATTTCTCTAACATTAAATAAATGAAAATGACTCTCCATTCTTCCCTGGAAGTATGGAGAATCTTCCTCCCAACTGATGGAGTTTATGATGACACGCTCTGCCTAGCAGCCATCAATGCATGACATGCTGCAGATTCCTGGTCTTGGTAATCCAATGAACTCTTCCACTCATGTGTAAAAATGTGAACAGATTCAACTTAATAGAAGCATGATCACTAGATCTGTGGGTTGCACCAAGTCTTTTGCAATAACATAGCTAATGGGGCGGGGGGAACAAGCAGTTGTGGTCTGCTCCAGGTGGCATTTTTATGATGGGAAGCCCTTTTGTCTAGATTTGGGTACCCCAGGGTGGAGGATAACATATAGAAGGGCTGCTCCTGGCAACACACTCTCTAGCTACACCACTGGTTATTTGGCCATAGCATTACTGGTTATTTCCATAGCATTACACACACATAGGAAAATGGTGAATAAAAAAAGAGCAGAGGATTCAAATCTAAAATTCAACTTATTCTTTAATTCTTTCCATCTAATTAAAAGCAAAAATAGTTAGAAAATTTATTTAAGATATACTTTTGATTATAAGCTGATAATTTTTCAAACCATTAACCTTGTCTTCGCACTTTGGATACTAAACTGCCGCAGACCACTTGAGGTCCAATGGTGGAAATTTCATTTTTTCAAAGGGGACGAAATTAAAACCTTTTGTCAAAATTTCATTTTAATTCATGTTCTGAACACCAGCTTAATAATGACAGTACTTTAGTAAATTCTCCGTTATTTTCAAAATTACTTGAAACAGAGGCAATGTATTTCATTAGAAATATGAAACCAAAAGGCTTGGAGTGATCCAAATTGAAAGCTTCCCTCAACATTACATGTTAATGTTCCAAACACCAGCTTACAAATTCATTGAAACAAAGGCAGAAATTTGGTATCTGAAGGATTAAGCGATTAAATTTTTTAATATTTACATCTGCACAACATTTCAAGAGGTTTGAGCACAGGGGTCAAGGGATCAAACCAAATCAAACACAGCGTAGTTGTGAATATTATATATTGTTCTGTCTCTAAAGATGCAGTTAATATTTCAAAAGATTATAATCTAATGTTTATTATATTTCTATGGGAAAAATCTCATAAAGTCCCTTATTATTTTCCTTCAACTAATATTGAACTAATGTTGCCCTTGTTCCTTCTCCAAACTATTCTGTTCTGATTTATAATGTTTATTTTACTGATAATATTGATAATACTCAAAGGTTTGAAGCAATTAAACCAACATCTATCCTCCTTGCTGGCTATCTTTATTTTAAGCTTTATTTCTCTTCAGTTATTTCACTTTAAATCAAATATCCTATCTCTAAAATTGCTGGCCTTAAATGAAAATTTGAAATTATATATAATGGAACCTCAGTTTTCTGAATGTCTCTCATGATGAAAAAATTGGTTTCTGAACAATTTTTTTAACATAAAACATCTCGGGTGACAAATGGTGGCTTGAGTAAGGAACAATGCAAGTTGGCAACAACAGTTGGTGAGAGGCTGGAATTATTTGTGGGAGAGCGTCAGTTACCATCTGGCTTTCAGTCAGCGCACATTCTTGATAGAATTTGCTATTTCTTCTCTTGAATTTCCTATGGGAAAAATAGTCTCAGTTTATGAATATTTCAGGCAACAAACAGCCTCCAGGAATGAATTAAATTTAGAAACTGAGGTTCCATTGTATTTGAAATGATGAGTTGACAGAATTACAAGCTAGTTGGATAAAATGCTTAGCAGCATTCCTTCCAGTTCTTTTCGTTTTGAGTTCAAATTCCACCAAAGTCAATTACATCTTTCATCCATTTGAAGTCAACAAAATAAATTTCTGTTGAGCAATGAAATTGTTGCAATTGACTTCCATTTCTATGGAAATTGCTGGCCTTCTGTCCTAATTATATGTTAATGTATATTTGTCGTGACTATGGACTGAGCAGAATTGGTTGAGCATCAGAGAAAATTTCTTGTGACTCTTTATAATCCCAGTTCAAATTCCACTGAAGTCAACTTTTCTTTTCATCATTTTGGGGGTCCATAAAAGACAGTACCCATCAAGTTCTAGGGTTGATGGAATCAATTAAACCACTTCCTTTGAAATTGGTAGTTTTGTAGCAAACTTTGAACCAATTATTATTATTTTTTTTTTTGGTTTTGTACTAAAAATAAGAATCACTTAACCATTCTCTTTTCTCACACATTATTAAAAACATTGTTTTATTAATGCACAAAAACACCTCGCTTTTTGCAGAGCACTCTTAACATTTTTACTAACCACATTGGCATTTTATCATTTCGAAAATATTCGAAGAGGGTGAAAAACAAAGGGAAATAATCCATTGTTTTCTGTTTGGTATTTTATTTTTCATTGGGCATTTTTTTTAATGAAGTCTGTCAGTTTTAGTTGTTTATTTTCTCATAAACTATTATATGTATTGTAGGATTATTGCTAAGTTGCAAACACTTCTGTTATGTATTTAACAAATTCCAAAATAGTTATGTCATAGCAACAAGAAAAACAGCTGCTCTTTTACACAAATGCACACACACACACAAACATGTATGTACATAAAATATTGATATAAATATACATACATGTAAATTGCATATATATATACACACACACACACAGTATATATATCATAATAGCTTAATTGTTTTTATGGTTGGTTTCTTTCATACACACTATATAGTGTTTCATATAATTATATATGTATATTTGCGTAAATATATTTTTCTTAGAATTTTACAAGTCTTGTAACTTTTGTTACGAAACTGTTTCAAAAATTTGCTGCTGGCAAACTGAAAATGTGAGCAGTTCAATTTCTACCAGCAGCACTGCACTGTAGCCACAATCTCAGGCCTAATTTTCAAATGACCTCAGTTCACCTAGCTGTTATAAGGAACCAACCATTATACAGCTCACTGCTCTTAGTTACCAGGAGCACTGTATCATTAACAACCATATTATTAGCTTGTAAAACTGAGTCCCAATCCACCCATGACTCTCAGTTCAAAGAGCGAAGGACTCTTTTAAGCTAAATCACCATTTAGGCAGACTCACCAAATAACAACAAAAATCTTTAAGAATTAGTCTTGCAACACATTTAGTTACACAACTCACACACTTTTCCTTATAAATGGTGTTGTTGGTTTTGTCCCTATAATTTAGCACGTCTCAAAAAGTGATCAATATATTAAGTACCAAATTTATTCAACTAAATTCTTCAAGTCCAACAACTGAAACAAGTAAAACCTAAATAAAAGACCTATTTTAGCTTTGTTTATTTCACTTGATGGTTATTTTTTTGAAAGAAACCTTAAGACCATAACCTTTCAGAGTTGTGGCATTTCCAATTTTCAAGAATCAGAAATGTTCTGTCCTGACATTCACAACAAAAAAAGAGCATAGAATGTTAGTAGTGAGTTGGTTCTAAAGTTGGATGATTCTAAGAATGGTCAGACAGTCTCAGAGTTTAGATTTCTTAATTTATTGAAAGAATTCTGGATAACAAATTCATTCAAATATGGTCTTAACTTCAGTCTTTTTCTGACTCTGCTATATCTGACTATCTATCTACATCTGACTCTTATATTTGACTCTATAATCTCTATCTCTCAATCTATATCTGATTCTCCCCAACACACACATTACACAAAATTGTTGACAGGTTAAACATAAAGTTTTCAAAATCGTAAAAAAATATAACATATTTTTAGCAACATTTTTTCCTATAAATTTAATTCTTAATAATTAATATTACCTAAAATATTAACTAACATTCAATATTTTAAATTCTTTCTCACATTCAATATTTTAAATTCTTTCAATTCAATTGAACAGCTCCCAATGGTGAATCAATACCAGCAAAGCTAATTCCACAACATGATGGAGACTATAAGGTAGAGTGGACACCAACTGTCGCAGGTGAGACATTTTCTTCTCTCATTTCTTTTGCTTTCAGTTTGTGGTTGACGTTAGGAAAGGCATCCAGCTGTAGAAACTCTGCCAGATCAGATTGGTGCAGCCATCTAATTCGCCAGTCCTCAGTCAAATCGTCCAACCCATGCTAGCATGGAAAGCGGACGTTAAACGATGATTATGATTAGTATTATTATTAAGGCGGCAAGCTGGCAGAATCATTAGCACACCGGCTGAAATGCTTAGCATTATTTCATCTGCCACTACGTTCTGAGTTCAAATATCTGTTAAATGTAAATAATGTAAATAATGTACATAATTCCTCATTAGACCAGGGGTTCTCAACCATTGATTACTATTCTATTCTGGTGGACCCCACCATAGCCATTCAGTGTTTAAAAACTAGTTTTATAGAAGCTTCTTTCAAAATTCCTTTTTTTTTCCGCTCTTATTAACTCGTGTAGGTTGAATAATAACATTAAAGAACAAAACCTGGCTGCTTCTTTCAATACAAACCAATGCAGACTTCTAAAGCATAACCTTTTCTGGGGCCCTTAAAATATTGTAGATCTTCAATTTACTATTATGGACCCCAATTGAGAATCACTGATTCTGACTAATTAAAACGGCAATTAAGGAATCAGTTGCAGGCCCAGACAGATTGATAGCAAATGGATTAACAACCTAATTTTTTCTTTTTTTTTTTTGACTTTTTTAGATTTTTAAAAAAATTTCTTTACTGATTTAATCATTTTGTCTTTTTTTTTTTAAATTCAGGTCGTTATGGTATTGACATCTTGTACGGCAATAAGCAAATTGATGGCAGTCCATTCCCAGTGGATGTCTTTGATATTAATAAAATACGTGTCAAAGAATTATATTCAACTGCAGTCAATGAACCAGCAGGATTCACAGGTAAGTTATACAGATATTATTATTATTATCGTTGTTGTTGTTTAGCCACAGGCCAGCCCTGATTGGACAGGTATATGATCATAGATATTCCAACTGTGACCATCTAGCCCGTTCTAGTCATCAAACACTTCATTTCATGTCGCTCTGTGATCGCTTCAACACCAGATGTGTGGCACATTTGTGCTCCTGTACAGCCAGCTCCATGTGAAACCACCAAACCCATGCCAGCATGGAAAGTAGATGTTAAACAATAAGAACGATGTATGATTAAATGTGTGTGCATGTGTGTGTGTGTGTGTGGGGGGTGTATGTGTTTGTGTGTGTGTGATTGAATGTGTGCATGCATGTGTGTGTGATTGTATGTGTGTGTGTGTATATATATGTGTGTGTGTGTATGATTGAATATGTGCATGCATGTGTGTGTGATTGTATGTGTTTGTCTATACATATGTGGATATATGTACATACGTATACATGTATGTGTACATAGATATGTACATATGTATGTACATATGCATGTATGTGCGTGTGTATGTGTGTGTATATATATATATAGAGAAAGAGAAAGGGGGAGGGACACACACACACACACACACACACACACACACACACACACACACACACACATGCTTTCATACATGTTAGACATGCAGGTATATACCTGTAACCATCTAATTACAGACACAAACATTCCCACCATAATAAGCAGGTTGACTCCTCGCCTATTGTATCAGGGTTGATTATAGCCTGGAAGTGGTCAGCCACCAGCTTCCTGCTAAAATCTCTTGTCAACCTATTGCTATGGAATGGCCTTCAGCTCTTCACTGAATCTGTTTTACAGGTATTAAAAGCTAACTTTTGACAACACCCTGCCCCCGCCCCCTGCCTCTCTCCTTCCATGCTTGATCCGTTAGTCTATTTAGGGGTTTGTGGGGTTGGGACTGTGGTTAGGGCTGGAATTGGTATTTAATATCTTGTAGGGTGTTATTTTTACCATCGATTCATTGTCCTGTGTTTGAACACCAGTCTACCCTTCCATCAACCCATTTACTGCACACATACACATACGCACAGACATATACATACACACACACACACACACACACACACACACACACACACATATACATATCATTTTAATTATGATATGACCATCCTGTCTGCAGCCACAGCTATAAATACCCTTGCTGAATGTGTGTGTGTGTGTGAGAGAGAGAGTGAGAGACTGACAGAGAGAGATTGGGTGTATGTGTGTATATATACATGTAAATTCATATATGTATATATGTAAATATTGATATTTATATATGTATGTGATTA
>JAOPJW010003814.1:17532119-17544087 GCA_027122535.1 Octopus maya
TATATATGTACATAAGTGTACGTGAGTGGTGGGGAGGGGGGTGCCTGCATTTCCTTGTCTAAATATCATGCACCAATCATGCATGATATCAAGTATCCCCTTCGTACAAGTGGAGTTTGTTTTCATTTTCCCGTGAAAATGTGTCAAGCCAATGTGGAAATATCTTCTTGCTTGGAAACGGGTGACAATTGGTGACAGAAAGGGTATCCAGTTAGAGAACATCTGGTTCAGTAAATTCTTGCGGAACTCATGGACGTTAACATGATGATGATGATGATGATGATGATGATGATATATGGTGTTACGTGCGAAGACAAAAGAAATTATCGTGTTATATTACTGTTTTACATGTGACCAGCAGCAATAGATGCAGTAACAGCAATAACATTGTATTAAATATCAGAAAAAGCCAAAACCTTCTTAAACAACTTTGCCAGGTAAATGTTTATTACATCGGCAGGAAAATATAACCAGATTTTGCTGTACAAGTCTTGAAATAAAACGATGGTATTAAAGTAGAGAATGAGCATAGTTATAAATTCACGGACATTCATTATTGCATTAAATGTGTAATATCTCATTTTTATGTGAACATTTAGCAGAAATATTTTTATTTTATTTATTCCAAAAGAATTCTCTTAACAGCTCTACGTTGAGCTACTCCAACACTTAACTATACAAATATTGAAGTAGCAGAACATGTTTGATGAGAGGAACACAGCAAGGCATTCCGAGTTAGTTTGATTCACTGATCCAGGAGTAAACAGGAATAAAATACAATGTCAGCAGTAATGCTTCGACATTTTGTGACTCTATGTGATCAACAGTTGAACCTCTCATGCTTAATTGCTTAATTAGTAGTTCATGTTGTTATTGTTGTTGCTGTCCTCCTCATCTTCACTTAACGTCCGTCTTCCATGCTGGCATGGGTTGGACAGTTTAATAGGAGTTGGCCAGGCAGCAGAATACACCAGGCTGCTACATCTGTTTTGGCAGGGTTCTTTATGGCTGGATACCCTTCCCAACACTGACCACCCTTACAAATTGATAGTTTACATTTGGGTAAAAGAAAGTTATGTCACAAGAATTGAAGATGTCGTTATCCTATCAGCAGCTAAATGACTGCCAGGAAATGAAGATAATTGCAAGCTTGAACGTAATTGTTACTTGTTTGTAATTTAACCCCCAAAATGATTTTCAGTGTTTTGGGGAGAATTCAAGATGAAGTGAAGCAGCAGCCATGCTGTCAAGCCAACAACAACGACACATGTAAAAACATCCTTTGCTGGTTCCACATAAAAGCGCCTGTGTCACATAAAATCATCCTTGTCAGTGTCATGTAAAAAAGAACCCAGTATATGCTGGAAAATGGTTGGCATTCGGATGGTGATGTTGAAAATGATGATGATGATGATGATGTATACAAGTTTAGTTGGTGCTCTTGCTGTTTAGTACCTTTGCATTTAATGTGTTAACTGAGTTGGCAATTTCCTACAAGAGTAAAAAGATGTTTGTGGTGTTTTTGTTAAAGTTCCTGCAGTTCCTATGGCTTTGAGGGAAATGTTGTGACACCACCACCACCACCATCAACATCATCATCATCATCATCCTTACTGTAGTCCTGACCAATTACCCTCACTCTGTATCCATCACCATCATTCTCATTATCATCGTCATTGTCACAATGACCGTCTTTGCTGTCATCGTCATCATTGTGATGATCGAAATGATGCTTACGCTCATCCTCCTCACCATTGTCATCATGATAATTGTGATGATGACAATAATGCTGGGGACAAGGATGAGGCTCATGACTAATGAGATCCTGATCAATGAATGAGAGCAACTGTGATTGATAATGATTAGTGATAATCAACGTGATTGAAAGTATATAAAGATACTATTCTGGCGATGATTGAGATAATAATATTCATCATCATTATCAACATCACCACCATTACCATCATCATCACCACCAATGATGATAATGGTAAGGGAAATGAAAAGCAATCCTTTTATTTATTTTTAAATTTATATTTTTGGAGTAGTTATTAGCATTAGTTTTTTACTTCGATGTTTTCTTTTTGTTTGTGTCCTTTTTATTAGCAAAATAAATAAATAAATAGATAAATTAATTAATAAAATGATTGAAGAAAGGGGTCATAGAATGGATTTCAAGGATCATATTTGTAATTTGTAAGTCTTTGGAAATGGAAATATTAGCAGCTGATACCATCTGGAAAATGCTGCCTTAAGCTCAAATCTAATCTTCAATAAGAAGATGACTCAATCACTGTAACTAATCCTCACCTCCTAATTAGTTTTTCTCAAAAGATTATTATTTATTTTTAATATTATTATCATTATTACTGTAACTGAATTCGTTATAATGTAAAAGAACTAAGCAAATTACCACCACCACTACCACTACTACTACTATTACTACTACTACTACCCTTACCATTGCTGCAACCACCACCACTGTCACCACTGCCAATACTACTACTGCTAGTTTGGTAGCAATAGGTTTAAGTAGAGAAATGCGATTATAATAAACTAGACGTTTATCCTAAGAATTAAATAAATTAATTTTCTCAATGATCAGAAATAATCCCTCACAGTATCTTAAGACACACAGACTCATTATTGCTGTTCATCTCCAGCTCAATCTTGATCAAGTAGATTTATGATCAATAATGATCAATGATGATCCATTGATCCAGTCATCATCAATTGGCCTTTGTTTCTTGTTTCATTTTTTCTTTTTTTTTTCCAGGAATAGTATTTGTATCTTTATATCATCCAATAAGTCCTTTCTCTTCCAGATGTTGCAATGTAATCCATGAGTGATTTGGTTGCTATTTCTAGTAAGTCAAGCTAAATTGTACAATTCTAGTCTAAATTTTCAGTTTTAGTCTCAGAGTGGTATTGGATACCGACGTTACCAGGTTCATTTCCTCTCCATGAAAACAAAATCCAAGATTGTGGTCCATCAATGCAAAGTATCCATTGGTCGAGTTTGCCCAGCCTTTAACCAGGTGTTTGTTTGAGGAAGGCTAACTGTTGCCCAAGCATTTAAGTCAGCCCTTAACATACAACCCATGCTTGTCCTAGGGAAAGGTCACTGACATAGGTGAATAAAGTGTAACCTCTATGTTATCGCAGATATTGCTACCAAAGGCAAAAAGTTGGAAAAGATACCACAAGGTATGATTTCTGACCCTCTGACAACTCCATCCATCCAGCACCTTAGTTTGTTATTTTTTTGTTGGCCCTAGAAGGTTAAAAGGCAAAATTGCCATGAGTGGGATTTGAACACACAGTGCAGAGAGCTGGATCAAATACCATGAGGAATCCTATCAATGTTCTAAAGTCTCTGCAAGCTCACCATTTATTATATACTGCTAAGGACTCTAAACTTCCCCATGGACTTGACTTTGACCCTGGTTTCCTATCACACTACAGTCCCTGCTGCTCTACATTGGACTTTGAGCACTGAACCCTACCAATGCACTGGGCTCAGTATCTAAGGAGATTTAGATAAATTCTTCTGCATCATCATCATCGTCATCATTGTCATTAGTGGTTTAATCGTTGTGGGTTTAACATCTCCTTATCCATGCTTGCATTGGTTCAGTTGAGAGTATGTTGGTAAAGAGTTCTTTTATATCATTTGCTTTTTAAATACATACAAATGGGAAACAGCAGCCACATCTTCCTCAAATCACATCCTACTATTTTAGTAAGTAAAAAAAAATCACTTTGTATATTATGTCACTTGAGGCACTCCTCTTTGGACCCTCACCTCTCAATTGAATCATATGTTGTGTCTTCAGTTTTTTAAACTTAGAGCAGTCCATTCATCCTTTCTGATGTTTGGTCTCAGCAGATCTCTGCCACCAGAGTGGTGCATTCTTTACTGGTCCCATGAAGATGTTGACCTAAGCACATTTTGAACTCAGTGTACAGAGAACCGGAATGAATCTTGCAAAGCATTCTGTCTGCAAGTTTAACAACTCTGCCAGCTTACTGCCTAATCTGGAGGACTGTGGCTTGGGGAAAAATAATGAGATGGGACAGTCATGGCTGGAGTTGCTTTGAATATAGGTCTTCTCAATCAAGGCTAAATAATTTCAACAACAGCCAATGTGTGCCATAATAGTCTTAAACTAGGCAAATGTGTTCTATTTGTGAACTGTGTTGAATTGGTTCCCATCTGACTGTCTGTGTGTCATAGCTCTGTCATGGCTAAATTAGAGAGCTAAATGACGATGATGATGATGATAATGATGATGGAGACAGAAATGTCTGTGGTGGCGGTGATGATGACAGTTATGACAATGAGAACGATGTCAGAGATGGTAACAGTGACGACAATGTTGATGGTGGCAGCAACAGTCAGTATTATCTTACAAAAGAAGCACCACCATCTTCAACATGAGTACCTGCAACATCACCACCTCCAACTCCACCACCTCCAACACCACCACCGCCAACTCCAACACCATCTCATTCCACTTCAGTTTCTTCATAGTGAACTAGAAGGAAAGCTGTTAGAGGAAATTGGTTTAGCTTCTTAAAGTACACAATTACAATTGCTAAAACTACTGAAGATATATTAACGAGTTTAGAAATTACATTTTGCCAAGATTCCGTCTTATTTATGCTTCATCCAGACACCAAAAGACAAAGGCAACCTGTCAGTGTGTAGTTAGCAAAATATATTGTCTTCAATTCTTTATTTCTTTTTCTTTAACAGAAAAAAATTTATATTGAAATTCAATTTCTCATCTTTCTTTTTTTTTTTTCTCGTTTTTGTTTTTGTTCTTTACTATTAAAAACTTAATAATTACATCATTTTCTTCCTTTGATGTAGCTTGAAAATCAGTCATTGTTGTGAAAGTCCAACGCAGCAAGAAAGAAAATGGTTAATCAGCTAATATGTGTATAATATCAAATGTCCAAGAATTAATTTTTATTAAATGTTCTGGTAATCATAAATCAATCTTTTATTTCTTCAAATAATTCAGGTCTTGCCATATCAAACTGAACCAAACATTTAGAAATGCTATGATTACATTCCTAACGCATCAAATGTTTTAAAGTTTAACTATTATCACATCATCTTGCCTGAGAACATGTCTGGTTTTTATGGAACAAAACATTTTTAAAATGTCATATATAATTTTTGGGAAAATTTTATATCATGATTTCGAGAAACCTTTATTTACTTGCTTTCTGAACAGTAATTTAATGAAAGAATTATTTTCCTGAATCCCCTAAAAATACTTGATTACTTCCAAAATTAATTAAGACTCGTTAGTGATGTATTTCATTTGAAACGTTTGACAAGAGGAATTAAGACTTTACTTTTATATAACTTTATATATAAATATAAGTCAACTGCTCTTAGGAACTTCAAGAAACTAAGGATTCCCTTCTTTTAAAGATGGCATGAAGACGTTTCTATATGTAATGTTTAAAAATGCTATTTTTTAAAAGAGGGCAAAAATGTGCTTCAAATTTTAAAGACTGGTTTCTTCCATAAATTTACATCTGTATAGTGATTGCTAGCACAGACATCACTGGTGGTTTCTAATCTCAAATGATATTAGGTGATATATATTTAAATTTGATTGTGGAGTAAAACAAGTCCAACTGGGGAAAAAGACAAAATTGAAAAACATTCAAATTTCATTTTGTTATTGACTTAGGGAATCAGAATCTATTTAAAGTTTAAGATGTCTAATTGCTAGTAGAAAACAATTTGTTTCTTATCAAAACTTTGCATTCTATTCTTTTGAGAATACTCAATGCTCCTGAGATACAGCTTATGCAGCTGGAAAGAAACACAAGGTATAAACTTGCTATTAAGCACACTACAACCTTTATGAGTTCTACAAAGCTTGCGGTGCTAATATAAGCCCTAAGGCTATTCTTTGTAGATACATGGTTTCATCTATCAATTGGTGTTAGAGGCACTGAATTTTCATATTCCCACAATAAACCAAACAATCACAACACTCTTTCTTCCAAGACTATGCTTGCTGCCATTTGTATAACATAACAGCCAAAACAACATTCCAGGTTGTCTCCAGGAAAGTAAGTTAATGCTTTCCAAACTGTAATCATCTGCTTCATTCTTCAAAGCATTAATAATATGAGAGAGAAATCCTGCAATGTATTTAAGGCTGATATATAACAAATATATTGTTTTTCCTTTCCACCAAGAATTGAACTTAACACTGTGATCTAACACATCTCAAACCCTTAAATGAACACTTCTCAGAAATGCAAGTTATTCTTCATTGCAGTCATTCTTCTATTTGCAGTTATGTGGAATGCCATCTCATGCGAAAGATAAATGTTTTTGCCATAGACATGTCTTGATTGAGACAGGAGACACATGATACAAACAACTATCTTCTAGGATGGCTGCTTGTTACCCAATCCACTACTCCTTCTGTGAACTCTGCAATCAGTTAAAACGGTGAAACAATCACAGCTGAAAATTTATTAATGCTGGAGAAAAAACAAACAAAATTCACACATTTCTGATTTAAAAAGGAAGTTGAGAAAGACACAAAGAGAATTTGTTACACTTCAGTATAATGTCGATGGATAAATCGAGGCACTTCCTGACAGAACGTTAGATATTTAGATAGAAAGATGAATTGGTGGAGAGATGGATGGGTAGATATCTGGTCTGATAAATGGATTTGTGGATGGATAGATCGATCGATAGATAGATTGATTGATGGATGGAAATATTGGTGGAAGCTTTGATGGTTGGATGGATGGATGGATGGATGGAAAGATATCTGTGTGTATATACTTATACATATATAGCTATATCTGTATGTAAATATAGCTGTATGGAATTATATGTATTTATGAAAGTTGATATAAAGTTATTCTATATTTATCAAAGCTTCAGAATCTAGCTAGACTCTCATACTCAAGAGCTATTCTTGCACTCTAAATAATAATTTATATATTGCATGTGTGGGTGTGTGTGCATGTGCATACATATGCCTCTTTTGTGAGAGCACACGTGTGTGTGTGTGAGTTGTTGTTGCTGTCGTTATTATTGGCTACTGTAAGGTGGTGAGTTGGTAGAATCATAAGCTCAGCAGAATATTTTCCAATTTTACATTCTGAGTTCAAATGATGCAAGGGTCAATTTTGCTTTTCATCCTTTTGGGGTCAATAAAATAAGTATCAGCTGAATAATGAGTTCAATTTAATTGGCTTAGCCCTCTACCCCGAAATTACAGGCCTTGTGCCAAAATTTGAAACCATTATTATTGGGTATTGTTCTGTAATTTCTAGTCAAACCTGATTTAGTGAAGAACCATATAATCAAAAATTATTCTTGTTTCCAGGACAGCATTACTCAATGTGTTGTTCTCTTATTCAGTGATAGAGCAGGATTTGATTTACCTGCTATTTCTAGCTTGTCAACTGACCACATAAAGACATATTTCACTGGTTCCAAACAAGTCCTCTTGACACGTTTGTGGAAGTAACAGGAGGAATGGTTGTACAGACCATTTTGTTGTCACTGGAGGAGAAATCTTGTATTTTTAGGAGACAACAACTAGGGAAGATGTCATGCCGCCGCCGCCGCCGCCGCCGCCACCACCACCAAGCACTGATGGTGATGTAATTGACTATTCCTCTGCCATCACGACCACCACCACAAAATCTCAGTCCTTGTGCCTATAGTAGGAAAAAGGTTGTGTCGTCCTCACCACTACCACCATTTTGATTGGGTTGATTAGAAAAATCTAGTGGGTTTACTCAAAAATCTGAGAGTAGATTGGAGAGATACCTGCCTGATCACAGCTCTGTACAAGAGCCAGGCAGCAACTACAAGGACTGCTTGTGAAATGGCTGGATCCTGCACCATCAGGGAAGGACTTAGACAAGGATGCTTACTCTCCTCCTTGCTTTTCTTTTTTTATATACAGAGGCAATAGAAGAGGTGGTAGAAGATGTGAAAGTTGGTAGACATCTGATAAAAGCTGTGAGATTTGCAGACAGCAAGCACAGCAGAGAGCTTGCAGACCATCAAGAAGGCTGATGCTAGGAGATTGGAGAGCTGAGAAGTGTGGTTGTGGAAGTGAATGAATGAAGATCTGCTGGATGGATCAAGTGAACAATGAAGAGGTGCTTTGGTGAGAAACGGCATTTGGTGGATACAATCTGGAGAAGGAAACCAAGATTGATTCGACTTATTATGGGGCCAGAGGTGCTTCTCTACACAGTGATTGAGGGAAGAAGGCTGAGAGGGAAAACGATGATGATAGATGGCATTAGGCAGAGAAAGTTACAGCACTCGTTAAAGAAGAGAATACAGATTAGAGAGTGGTGGAGAAGGTTGCCATACACAAGACCTGCCCCAGGGCAGACCACTTGAAAGAGAGAACATGGTTAATGAACATTATTATTATAATTGTTTTTTTTTTAGAAAAAAAAAAAATTATTGATTTTCTACTAAAGTGTCCCAGCTCTGGCGCTGATTATTTGGCAAGGTCATTTGTTTAAAGTAAACATCCACATAGCCTCCAGTCTATATTTTAAAGAATTATTTTAGAATGTCTTCCAAAATCAATAAACTGAGAAGAAACAAAATGGAAAAAAATAAACAAAATAACAAACAAAATTGTTTTAAGTCAGATATTTAATTCTTGTTTTGTTCCAATTAAAAAAAAACCTCTTCATTAGCACAGGTTATTAAAATAAAACGAAGTTGCCTTAATTTTTCTTGTTTGCTTTCTATAACATTATCTGCAACATTTTCTAGCCAACAAGGCAGCTTCTATGTAGTTGCTTACTTGCTAGAAACAACAGCCAAATTCCTTATTAGTAAAACACTGCTGTCTTTAAACATATATTATTTCAGAACTGCATTTGATGATATAGTATTAAATACATGATAACTGTTGGTCATAGCTAAGATACATAGACCAGTGACTGACCAGAGATGACGGAGAACTAAACATAAACCAATTGCAATATTTTACAGATTCTACTGAGGTCAACTTTGCCTTTCATCCTTTCAGGGTTGATAAATTAAGTACCAGTTGCGTACTGGGGTCGATCTAATCAACTGGACCCTCCCCCAAAATTTGTTTTTCAGATTTCCCTAACAATTTCATGTCATCCATAAACAGAAGATGGTTTAATGATGGTCCTTCCTTCCGACATCACTAACCCATTTTAACTTTTCTATGTCTCATTGTTATGGGTATTTGTGCATTTATAAATTGAAGCAGAGAAAACGAGTCACCTTGGAAGATTATATATCTTAATTATCATTATTATTATTATTATTATTATCATTGCAATTCATTTATATTTGAGTGCTTTCCATTTTTAAATCTACTTTCAAAACCTTTCTAGAGTCTTCTTTCTCTTGCAATACAGGAAAAAAACATTACATTCTATGAAGTTGAAATTTTGCAAGAAAAAAAGAAACTTTGTAAAATGTTAATTTCCAAACTCATTACATGAGCTTCAAGTTTGTTGCAGTCAATATTAGAATACATCACTTCAAATAGTATTCCAATTAAACCTTAAAACTTTTAAATTATCTTCTAACTTGCCAAGGTTTCTTCCCATATCCTTACCTTCGAGATTCTCTAATTGAAATCTACTTTAATCAGTCTATGTGATGTAATTGTGGCTTCATCTTACAAAGTCTGAAGATGAATCTCCTTCCCATATCACCGTTAATAGCTTTCTCTATTTTTGTGATTTATTTTCTCTGATATTCAAAAAAATTGACTTTCCGAAACTAACCATGGAGTTTTGTGCTACAACATCGGTTTTTATAAAAACTTCTTTCAGTTATATTATTAGAATATATATTCTCAACTTAGAAATTATATTATATAAAATAAAGAACAAAACGAAAACAAAACAAATGGATAAATACAGCCATGGTGGAAAGAATTTTTGTGCAAGCAGTTTTTACTAGAGCTTTTCAAACATGTGTTATAATATGTTTTATTATAGATATTCCCAGATAGGTTTTAAATCAAAATAATCTTTTTTACGAATTTAAGTGATTAGTGAGTCACCTTTTGAAATTAAGAGAGTTAGCCCCGCTCCTTATAAAATCAGAAGGGATTTGACATGCATGGATCAAATAGTACAGTTGTCCCATGGCAATAAAAGGTCCCAAATAAATTGGAAACAAAGAACATCACACCTTTGCAATTACTGAGCAACGTCACAACAATGAGACACAAAAACACACACCCATGTATACATACATATATAATACATACATACATATACAAACACATACACACACACATATATATATATAGGCAATGGTATAGCTGTGTGGTAAGAAGTTTGCTTCCCAACCTCATGGCTCCAGGTTCAGTCCCACTGTGTGACACTTTGAGCAAGTGTCTTCTTGTAAAACCAAGGGTCATCCAAAGCCTTGTGAGTGGATTTGGTGGACAGAAATTAAAAGAAGCCTGACATTCGCGTGCGTGTGTATGTGTGCATGTACGCACCAATAAAATACAAAGAAATGACCATTTGTGGAAAATTCCGCTGGTTCCAGACCATTTCAATCGTTATATGTGAGTGCAACACTTATTTTGCACATCATTTCTAGAAGACAACCCATTATTCCAATTAGATTTTGCACAACAAAATTAAAACAAAATATTTCCATCACTCCATGTCAATTTTATTTCATTGAATTAAAAAAAAAAAATACATTTTTGCATTTTTATTTTTGCTCAACAATGTTTGTTCTTTTTGAACTTTTTTTTATAGCATGTGTCATCAAGCTGTCATCTATCTTCTGTTATACAGGTTACAAGAATTTCTCATTTAATTCAATTTGCCAGCCACTGCTTGGGTTAATAGATATGGCTAACTTATGGCAAACATGACATTAGGCATTTAGCTATGTGTTGTGTCAGTTCTCATTTGAGGATTCAATATCACACAGCTGGGAAGAGTAAAGAGAGAGTGAGAAGGGGAGAATGAGAAATTAAATGGAGAGGGAGAGGGAGAGGGAGAGAGAGAGTAGTGGGAGAGGGAGAGAGAGAGTAGTGGGAGATGTGGCATTCTGAAGTTAAAATGAATGAAAAGTAAACTGGAGGAAAGCAAAGAAAAAATACTAACATGTGAGAGGGAGGCGTTGCAACCATGGAGGTGATTATGTTAAAGTATAAGCAGTTATGGTGAAAGTGAAAGGAAAAGAGAGACAAGGGCGGAGAGAGAGAGGCAGAGAGAAGGAGAGAGAGGCAGAGAGAAGGAGAGAGAAGGAGAGAGAGGCAGAGAGAAGGAGAGAGAAGGAGAGAGAGGCAGAGAGAGGAAGAGTGTTTACAAAGATGATTATGCAAATCCATGAAACATGCTAAAGGGTAATGCAATAGACATGAGATCACAGTAAAATGAGTGAAAGTCATTGAAAGAGAGCATTCAGTCTTGTAAATATACCTAATCCATGCTGCTTACAGATGTGTCCACAGAACGCCATCTCTAAACTATTGCATGTTAATGATGCAATATAGACGTTTTTATTGCTTATTCAAAGTTCATTCATGAATATTGTAAGCGCTTAAAGTAAATTCTATATCAAGAGATAAAAAAAAAAAAATTGCAACAGCAAAAAAATATGAATAAAAGCATTTTTTTTTTTCAACCAGCATGAAAATGACTCCAGCAAATGCTGTAAAACTGTAGTTATGCAATGATAATATATTCAATGCTATCAAAATGTGCGACATTATAATTGCACCTCATTTACAATTATTTCTTCTGTTTTTTTTTTTTCTGTTTTTCTGATCTATGGCTTTGGACTAACTCTACAAAAGAATCATCAATCATTTTGTTTTTTTAATTATTCATTTGTTTTTTTTGTTTTTTTTGCTTTTTTTTTTTAAATATAATTATCACACATATCGCAAAGCGATTATTACAGCTGTATCTC
>JAOPJW010003814.1:18908054-18922231 GCA_027122535.1 Octopus maya
AATCTGTAGAAACAGAACCTGCGATAAAAATGTCTTAAAATAAACTTAGCGAAGACCAAGATCCTAGTAAGCAAGAAATCAGACAATACCCTTCACCCATCGGGTCACTGGTTCTGCTCCATATGTAGGAAGGGGGAGGGTGTTGATGGAAATTCCATTTGGTGTACCCAGTGCAAGCTACAGACATGCAAGAAGTGCAGTGAAATAGTTGGTTGGAATATAAAAAGAGAAAGTAGTGTTTGTATATGGAAGATATAAAGGAGCCATAAAGACCATAGAAAACCGACTTCCTTCAATGATCTTGTAGTTCTCCAGAAATTGTAGATAATTTTTGCTACCTAGGTGATTTAATTAGCAGTGGAGGAGGTTGTACAGAAAGTGTAACTGCTAGAATAAGAATGGATTGGAGAAAGTTCAGAACGCTTTTACTTCTGTTGGTAACCAAAGAGAAGATTGTATGATCCATGAGTATGAACTGTGATGCTGCATGGTAGTGAGACGTGGGCCCTGAATGCAGGGGATGTGCAAAGGCTGGAGAGGAGGAATGAAGCTCATATTCTCCACTGGAGTTGTTACTCATACACATCAAGACCAGATTGATTCCTTCACACCACATAAGTATAATTGATGGATTTTATTCGGAGGACACTAACTGGTCAGCTTAGTGGTTAAATCCATGTATTGTAGGTAGTTTGTATCCTGTCACCATCACTGTTCAGTGCTCTTTTAATGACTCAGTCTACTAAGATGTAAACAGGTACTACAATTGTTTGAGCTTGAAGTGCTAGGTTCAGCTTAGCTTAGAGAAGGATTGATTATGAAAAATCCATCTGATAAAGGTCATTTGCTATAGAAGAGGAAGCATATTATATGAAGAGGAAGCATTCCTCTTGGTATTCTTAATTGAATTAGACTGGAAATTGGAATTGTGCTTTTAGCTATTGCAAGCCTTATCAAACTGGTGAGACCAACATAGTTGATGTTGTTGAATAGTTAGAAGTTAGCAGCTGTAATATAAAGATGAGCAAGGTGTGATTTCCAAAGGATCAATGCTCTCAGGAGGAAGGTCTCGGTATAATGATTAGTGTGAAAAATAGAGAGCAGACACATTATATATTTATGAGGGGAGGAAAGACAATTAATTTGGAAATGCTTGGGTAGCAACAGCACGAGACAAGCTAGCTTTGAGGAAGTGTAGAGGTAGAAAACAGAAAGAGGAAACAACTGCAGGCCAGAGATTGGAGTGTCATGGTGAGTGGCTTCATATCAATCAGTTGGGTGGTGTTCTTTTGATTTGGCGCTAAGATATTTGTATTTCAGAAGCATTGTTCCATAAAAATATTCATTGATCTTGAATTTTGATGGAATTCTTTACACAAAGACAATAATGAGATATTAAAATATATTTCATGGAGTTGGGGAAAAACTACCAAAGATAAAAAGATGTAAAACAAAAATATTATGAAAATGGGTTATGAATATAAGGGAAGGAATGAATTCAAATGTTATTTAGGTGCTTACCTGGTGCAACTATGTATTTTGTCTCATTGGGATAGTGGGGGAGGACCTCACTTCCAAGTATCTAATGTTAATAATGCCAAAGTGGTGTCTGTGAATCCATTTACTCCAGTCTTTCAAATCAAATTGCACTAAGCAAAATTAAAACAGTTTTCTTTTTTACTTTTAAATTTCATTTTAATATATTTGAATTTTGCAGCACATCAACATTATAAGGAATGAAATAGATTCAAATTTGCAAAGAGTTTTAGATTTAGTTTTATATTTAAATGCTGTTAGATGGATAGGTTTACATCAGATTAATTTTGAAATGGAGATCTATTTTACCTTCTATATATTTTATACGTTTATTCAAAAAAAAAAAAAAAATGAAAAATTTTCTTGAAATAGAATAATCAATTTTTAGTACATTAATCTTTAGTGGCTAATTTGAACTTCATGGCTCTGTGCAAAACTATTTATGTCTGGTTCTATATTTTACAAACAGAGTGTCAAAATTGCCATTTCTGAATATAAACTGTGTTTGTTTTTACACCAATTTAAAACATAAATGAACAGACCATGGCTTATTTTGACACATCTTTCTCTCTTTCAAGGGTAATGGAATCGTATTTGAATAGTATTGTTTGGCCAAGTAGCAAAAGCTGCCTAATCAGTAACTCTCTCTTTCAGAAACCATTGTGTGTTTGAGATGTAGTTGCTTACTTCATCCTTTTGTTGTTTATCTGCAGGTCAACCCTGATCAAGCAGATCTATGATCAAAAGATCATAAGCTGTTCTGGCCATGACTATCTCATATTTTTCAGAACACTGCTTACTCTTTTTCCCCCCTCCTTTTACAAACTCTTTTAATCCCATCTACTATTCATCTAACATTTCTCTTATTAGACTACATTCATGCCATAAGAAGTCTATCCACTAAATTACACATATCATTCATTAATGTAAACTATATCATTTTTTTTTTCAGTCATATACTCCAAATAGATTCTAGTGAGAGTGTTGACTTAGTCTACTATATATGCTTATTTGTAGAGCATCATGCATCTTTCTAATTATCAAAGCTCTTTAAAAATTACATAGGAAGTATTTGGGCAAATTATTTTCTTTTAAACTTATAGTTCTTTCTATCATTCCTGTTTTGTGCATTGGGAAATAGGATAATTCAATGCCATGTAACTCAATTTGTTATTATGAATTCATTCATATTTTGTAAGTATCACTGATTTCTAAGTACTGTCTAATTTCTACTGCTCACCAATTTTTCATCTCTTCTAATCATCATCACTATCATTATCATTATTAGTGGGGCAATGGAGTTGACAGAAATGGTAAAATGTCAGACAGAGAGTGCCTTGCAGTATTTAGCAACATCTCTTTACCTGATTTATTCAACCTGCAGGACTAAAACTGTATGGAAAGCAACTATAACAATCTGAGGTATGCAGACGATACGGCTTTGTTTGCAGCCACAGAAGGGAAGCTTCAGGGATTGATTAATATCGTGACTGAGGAGAGTGGAAAGCTTGGACTGAGGATTCACTGCCAGAAAACCTCAATGGTCTGGACTGAGAAAGCACAGGTACCTGCATGGAACTGGGATTGAGCAGAAGGACAATTTCATATATCTGGGAAGTTGGATAACATCAGATGGAAGATCAGATAAGGACATCAAGTGTAGAATTAGATTAGCAAAGAAGACTTTTACAGATATTGTTTTTAATCCCGAGGGTATCGAAAATCCACCCACCTCACCAAGCAAGCTTAGTTGCTTTAGTTGCCAATCGTTGACTTGACAGTTTCACAATGCCGCTTGTTAATCATTCTGGGTAATCATCAATGTGGGTAATTATTTGTTTGGTCACTACTATAATTCCCTATCTTATTATTTACTTGTTACCTACTATAGTTTCACAATTATTGCTATAAGGCCAAGGGGTCCTTATATTGTCTTCCCTTTTTTTTTAGACAACAAATAATGGCAGATTTATGGTTGTTGGTTTAGCTACTGCTGATGCTGCAGCATTAAACAGAGAAGCAGACTTGTTGTGTCTACTAATGCAGGCTGTTTGATTGGACTGCTACTTGACATGACTGGCAGTGGTTGGGGGCGAGCAGGAGGGGATTTTTGAGAGGAATGTCAACAAGTTGGAACTAGCATAGTTAAGATATAGAAATTTATAAACAACATCTCAAAGTTTTAAAAAGCTATAGTAGTCTATCTATAAACACCCCATCGGATTTAAGATAAAAGAATTTAGCTATGGAAAAATCACATTGTAATTAAGATATAAATATCTCAAAGTTTTAGCAAACATAGAAAGTGATAGATAGGGAGATCTGTTAAATGGCCATCTTATCGTGTGAATGATTTCAGTAGCACTGAGAACCCATTGGAAGAGGAGGGGGAGAGAGAGGGGAAGGGAGACAAAGAGAAAGGAAGCAGATAAGCTCATGGAAATTCTAGCATGGGGGCGGGCGGGGAACTATGTATAGAACTCTAGATTTTTTTGGGAGGACCTAGCATAGCTAAGAAATGGAAATTGATGAAATTTTTAAGAGGAGCTTCGAAAAGTTGGAACTAGCATAGCTAAGATATAGAAATTTACAAACAACATCTCAAAGTTTTAAGAAGTTATAGTTATTATTATTATTATCATTATCATCATCTTCATCATCATCATCATCATTATTGTCATTATCATTATCATTATTATTATAAAAGTGGTGAGCTGGCAGAATTATTAGCCTGTTGGGCAAAATGCTTAGTATTTCGCCTGTCTGTATGTTCTAAATTGAAATCTGCCAAGGTTGACTTTGCCTTTCATCATTTCAGGGTTGATAGAATAAATATCAGTTGAGCACTGGCATCAATTTAATCTACTTGGCTCCTCCACCAAAACCGCTGGCCTTGTGCCAAAATCTGAAACCATCATCATCATCATCATCATTATTAAATGATAATTTTGACTATCATAGTTCCAGGGTTGATTAACTAACTACTGGGATTGACTCAATTGTATTCCTTCTTTACAAATTGTGTTTGTGCATGTACTTGTGTGTGTGTGTGTGTGTGTGTGTGCGCGCGCTTGTGTGTGTGTGTGTGCTTGCATGCGTGTGTGTGTGTGTGTGTGTGTGTGTGTGTGTGTATGTATGTGTGTGTGTGTGTGTGTGTGTGCATGTGTTTTGTGAATGACAATATTCCAGATAAGAAAGATTTTTCCAAAGATCTACACATAGATTCTAGGATCCATGTGTAGTGTCTAGGATTCTAAAACACTTCAAGTTAATGAAGGAGTTTTATATGATTGTTTGACCTTCAAGAAACAACAACCAAATTTCCCTCGAATCATACCCCTACCCTTTTCTAAAAAGGACAGACTGAATACCTGTTTCTTATTTAGGCACAAGGTCAGTAACTTTGGTTAGAGGGGTTAGTTTACTACCCTGACCCTAGACTACTAGACTACTACTTCATTGTATCAACTTCAAAGGGATGAAAAGCAAAGGTGACTTCAGCAGAATATAAAGAGCTGGAACAACTACTTTACCAAATAAGTTCTTTCTGGTGTTTTACTGATTCTGCCAGACTACTGCTTCTAAAGTGTTTATGTTCCCATGCTAAGAACTGACCCTAGCTGCTTAGTTAAATACCATAGGGTAATATAGTCTTGTATATAGTCTATCAGAGCAAAAGACGGTATGATCACAGATGGGATACTTTTGTTTATAGTTCTATTAAATCAGAGCTGATCTGAGTCTAAGCAACAACTAGAACCCATTTCTGGTATACATGTGATAGCAGGGCACTATGTTACTTGTCTCGGAAAAGCTGTCATGTTATGTCATTTTTAATTGGTGAAGGTGTAGGGCTGCACCAGAAACTGAGTTGTGTTTTGGGGGCAAAGTTTTAGTGACCACACAAAGAGAGTAGAAAGGATTATTATTATTATTATCATTATTATTATCTTTATTTATTTATCATTATTATTATTTATTTGTCCCCATTAAAACATGGTTGCACTGCAAATTTTCTTTAGATTTGCATCCTGCTTCCTCCCATCAACTAAATATATTATGTCTTTAGCAGTAGTAATAGAGGAGATGTTTAAGAGCAGTCTAGTAGATCATTGCTAAATTAAGCTGCGGTACTGGATATCAAATTCCTATAAAATGTCAGTTGGTTGAACCACAAATTAGCATCACTAACATCTTAGCTGTGTAAATGATTCCAACAATTTGACATCCTCCCCTTAAGGTCATATTTCTTGCAGACAGTAAAATAGCAACTTATATCAACTAAATGGTTGCTAAAATATATCAATAATTTCACCTAATATCAGTTAGGTTTTACAATTTAAAAACTTTTATAAGATAGTACAAATGTCTCCATACTTACAGAATACTATGTTCAAGAGAAGAAAATGGATGGAATACTTATAACTGCTATTTTAAATATATATTGATTAACTGGACCACTTCTCAAAGAATGTAGATTGGTAGTATACATACTATTAAACGCCTGGCTATATTTATATTACTCCACATTTTACCTCTTGAAGATTTAGGCAAATACTTAATGAATTACTATTTAACAATATTAATTGAAGTTTTCTGAGATTTTATTTGCATTTCTAAAGTGCAACTTAGAGTTCTGTGTTCTATATGCTTAGATTCTTCCATTTGAAGAAGATCATCAATCAATGTTTAATGTGAAACATCTAATTGGTTTTTCATTAAATATGCAACACACAAAAGAAGTAAGAATGAGTATTTCAGACACAACCATCCTACAATTTTGTATATTGTCCTTCTTTATTTAAGACAGAATAAATTTGTTTTGAGAGCTTTGTCTGCTATTTCTAGCAGATTGGGTGACCACATACAAGCTCCCTCATTGACTCAATGAACTCTCATTGGCTTGTTGTTCTGTCACCAGAAGTATGCATCAACATATTGACCAGTGCTATTGACTTGAATAGGTGGTCTTATAGGAGCTGTAATTTTCATGCCTTTCTTAAAAGAATTCAGGTGAAATGGTTAGAACTAGGAATCAAGCCTATATTGTAGAATCAATTTGTCAGAAGTCTACTATGGTGTGCACCATGTGTAACACATAAAACAAGTTTAAAGAGGAAAATTCTGGCATCAGTTATTGATTTCTTACATTGGTTAGCAATAAAGCTACAAATTTGTAGAGAGGGAGTGTAGTTGATTGAATTGATACAATTATATGATACAAACAAAGGAAAAGGAAAGTTTAAGTCAACCACAGCAGGACTTGAACTTTAAACAAAGTAATATAGCAAAATACTGTAAATAATCTAGTTTGTCACTTAATATTATTATCATTTCATTCTTCACCTTCTAAAAATTAGGAAACAAACAATTTTAATTTTTAGTTAATTACCTTCAGCTAAAGGAAGGCTGCTACAACTGGCTGAGTTGTAAAAGTACTAGCCTACTAATCAGAGAGTGCATTCTGTGTTGATCGTGAACAATGATTCTCAAAGTCAACTCCAAACGCACCATACTTGCCCTATTTTACAAAGACAGTTTGTGGCAAAAAATTAATTTGTACGTTTCATCAAACACTTATTAAAAAGATATTACCACCATGAAAAAGACATAGTTTATAATGTAGTCCAAGAAACATTAGTATTGAAATAAAAACTGGGAGGTTCATGGCTTGAATGTTTTTGAGTATCATTCTGCTGGATTAAGGTCAACTTAAGGATAATTATCCAAATCCCAGGGATCTAGAAGCTAAGTCGTATGAGAAAAGAAATCAAATGAAGCTGCAACATTATATAGACTCATCACACATCTATACACACTTTCAAAATCCTACAACTACTTATTCTAAACATCACCAAACCACATATTCCCCACACACTTTTAGCTCCCTCCATTACTACCTGTTTGTGAACAAAATAGTAAATATTTTAAAATTTAACATGAAAATGATGGCTATAAAGTAGTTTATAAAGTTAAAAGAGTAAGTGGTAAGACATTATTTATAGAATAATTTAGGACCAAAAAGATAATAAAATTCACAATTTCATTCTTACTTCATCAAAATAACATGTTATGAATTTCAATTTTTAATATTTATTCCCTAAAAATATGAAACCAATAAATCACAAACTAATTTAATACTTCAATATTAAAAAGCAATATGTACTTTCAGCTGAAATCTTCATTATATTAACAAACACAGGTATATAATAATGTTTGTATTTTTCACTTTTACTGCAGTTTTAATTATTTTAACCAAAGTAAGAGTTTATGATAAATTAAATATTTCCATACTTAACACTAATTAATAAAAGAAAAATTTCTATTTCAAAATAGTTAATAGCAAGCACACGCAAATATCAGATCTGCATAGAAAGCTATCAGGTAAGTTTCATTAATTTTGCACATCTAAATTTATGAAATAATGATTTGTTCAAACATATTTTATGTCTTTATTTGACATTTTTACTTTTCTAACTGCAAACATATTCAAATCAATACATTTACATATGATATTAAGAGCCTAATAAAATAAGTATATCATTTTTTATTTGTAAATAATGAGCAGTTAATTGTGAAAACAGATGGAATTATAAATATTTCTTCTTGATTACTTAGATTTTATTTCATTCATTTACCTTTCCATTAACATTTTACAATATTTTACAAAAGAAATTGAACAAAGTTAATTCATAGAGCTAGAGATTGTTCAACTTTCTATGTTGATAAGTGATAGACATGCCTAATCTTTAAAAGTATACCAATCTGTTGTCTTTTATTCCTCATAACCAGCTGAACAGAAGTTTAATGATCCACTTACCGATTATATCAAACTAATCATGGAGAACCTAACCATTCCTTGTTGTTTGTGTTGTTTTTTTTAGCTGCTAAATCAGCTTGAGCTGAGCAAATGTCTAATCAAAGGAATTCTAGTTGTTACCATCCCATTTCTCTTCTTTTACTCAGGACATATTGTATTAGGCCTAGAATAGTAATGACTGATTTGAGGGCGTTGTCACTACTATATCTGAGGTTTATGCAACTATGAAGAGGCTTCTCCCATTCACATACACATTTTAATAATGTCTAGATCAAAAGTCACTTCATCAGTTTATCTTTCTTTCAGCTATGGTGTATTCATTTTATTTCTTTTATGTCACATTTTGGTAATAGATTTTTAACAAGCCAATATCTGTTTACTACAACTAAAAGAGCAAAAGTGATAAGGAATTGTCTGTACCAATCAGATGGAACAAATATCACAACAGGCTTCATTAATAAGCACCGGTTGATTGGTTTTCTTGTTGATGTTTAGATCTTTCACAAATACAAATTGTTGAAATACATCACCTACTACACACACACACACGCACACATATCATGGGCTTCTACACAGTTTCCATTCATCAAATTCCTCTCACAGGGCATTGGTGAATCCAGGATTACAGTAAGAGACTTACCCAAGGTGCTGCATTGTGGGATGGGACTCAAGACCACATGATTCTGAAGTGAATTTCTTAACCACCCAGACTCTCTTGCTCCCTACTAACAACAGAGGATCACATTATCCAATGTGAAAACAGTAGGGTATGAGCTAAAGTAGATTTGGATGTTATTTCTAGCAAGATAAGTGGTTGCATAGAGGCTTCTTCCTTAGCTCACAGCCATAGCCATAAGTTGAGTTCATTAATTTGGTTGAAATGGTGATTTCCATTTTCAGCTAAAGTACAATGACATAATTCCCCCGTTCACCAGTTTGCATCGTTTTTCATTCCTTAAGTAGATATCCTTGTAGTATTGAATTTTCTATAATTATTTTATATTGTTTTGTTAATACTAATAATAGAATGATGTTATATCAGGTATAGTTTGATGGGAGTTTGCTGGGCATATGTGTTGACCTTTTAGTAGAACAGTTTGCTATTTATTATGAGGTGCAGATAAAGTGACTTCATCACAAAAAATACAATCGGTTGATGCAAACAAGCTTAACATAACTTGAAAGACAATCCTAATCATTGGAGTAAACTATTTCTAACTACAAACTAAAAGTTTTGTTGTCTGTGAAATATCTGATCCTTTCATCTTGGGAATACCCACATTATCATAATTTTGGCTTCTTCAGATTGAATTCAAATTGAATTTTACTGTATCTGCTGAGATTTCATTCTTTTCAATATTCACTGACTCTCACTTAGCAATTTATATGGAAGCAATACTCATATCTTTCACTGCTTGGAATCACTCTTTTGAAGACTGCCACTTCATTAAAGATGAAATTAATAAACTGCTGCCAACCAAAAAACTGGTGCCAAGAAGCATTTAGTGACTGATGACACATCTGCTAAAAGATATTCACATTCAGATGCAGGTTCTATCCTGTCTGTTTGTGATATTTAAGCCAAATTAAAGGAAATAATCATTTTGATATTGTGCAGCATAGTGTTGGGTACTCTGGCCTCCTAGAGTGTAAGATTTTATAGGGTTTTGTTGAGGCAAATAATGAATTGTTATGATTTATGTGATTGCTATTTGGAGTGAAAAATGGAATACCAATCTTTAAGCAGAGTGATGAAGAGGTGATATGTGGAGAAATTATGAAAATCCATGAGAAAAATTTGCAAGCTTTCCTTAAATGTATTTCAGAGACAGGACTCTTACTTTACTCCCCACCCATAATGTAGGTTATGATTTTAGAGAAGATAAGATACTGCTTGACCCTGAGAGACTGTAGCCTCTGCTTGGGTTTTGTATCTAAAAATTTCAAGGAATTTGAACCTTTTATTCTGCAGCATTCAAAATAGATAAAAAAAAAGTTTTACTGAACTTGCAGTAAACTTCTATGAAGCTAAACAATATCAATATTTTTCAATGCCAACTGAATGTCTTGAATCAGCTGAGAAACTGAAAGACTGTTGCAATAGCTTTGTTCTCCACTCCAACACCTGCTTCACTATTTACTCCTGAAACAGATATGTTTACCGCACCAATAGGTTCTGTCCTTATACAAAATGGACAACCAATTTGCTTCTATTCACATTGATTGAAGGACATTGAAAAGAAAATGATCCAAAGAGAGTTAAAATCCTGTACAATAATCAAATCAGTTGAAGATAATTTGCAGCATTACCACTTTAGCAGAAAAATTCAAAATTATTTCAGATCAACAAGCAATAGCTTTATTTATTATTTAACCTAAATATGTTATTAAAAATGCTACACTGTGTCAGCAACATCCAGAAATAGAGAATTTGGGTTTGAATGCTTCAAGCACAATTTCTGCAGTTGCTAATGCTAAGGAAATGATGTCAAAGGATGAAGTGGTAGATAACACAAAGAACATTCATAAAGAGATGGGACTGAGATAAACAAATGGCTTATATGAAAAGAATTAAGTCATAACAGCCAATTAAGAACTTACATAGATTGTGCTATAAATGTATTGAGTCATCTCAGAGACAATGCGGTTTTTTTTTATACTTTTATTTTTCGAAATTATGATAAACGAAGTTCTTTATTAATCTAAGATATACTCTCCTTCATCTTCTACAATGCTCTTCCATCTATCTGGTAGACTTGCAAGGCCCCTCTTCTAAAATTCACTTGTCTGTGATGAAAAATACTCCTCCAGTACTGTTCTGACCTTTAGGTTTAAAAGTTCAAAGTGGACTAAACCTTTCATATCCCACCAAACAGATAACAACACCTTACATGGGTGAAGACCTTCTGTAGCCTGGGGTGCCGATGTTTCTCCTTTCCCTACCCATTGTCTTCAGTGCTAGACATTTTTATAGAGAACCCATTTCTCATCACCAGTCACTATTTGGTCCAAAAAAGGTTCATTTGTGATGTAACAGCAAAGAAGAGCACATGTTCACTCTCTGTGTGCGATTAGACACTGAAAGTTTGTGAGGAACTCATTAACCCAATTTACTGACTTTTTCAATGGTACACAGATGTCAATGAATGGTTGAATGATCAAATCCAAGCTTCTCTGTTAGTTCTTCAACAGTTATGATGGAATTTTGTTCCACCAGGGTTTGCAGAACATTCTTGTCGAGATCTACAGATCTTCCAGGATGATCTTTTAGGCTGGAATTTCTGGAATCACTGTTGACACTGGCTTACATTTATTGTCTGATCTCCATATACATCATTAATATTCCTCACACTTTCCATTGCATTGTTGCCTTTATTGAACTCATAAAGCAAAAGATGCTGAATATGCTCCTTTGTCACTTCCACTATAGCTTTGAAAAAATAACTGTTAAAATCGAACTGCACTCTCCAAAATTTGCACTAAGAATAATTATAAAGTAAAATTACTACCTGCTTTTATAGCAAGTTGATGCAGGTAGTTTATCCCGTCCTGGTCTGACTTTTAACTCATACAATTGAAAAAACTGCATTATTTATGAAATAACCCAATACTTAAATGCTTTTTTTCTTTTTTGTTTGTAAATTCAAATGTGTGAATTGTCATCATCATTTAACATCCATTTTCCATGCTGGTATGGGTTGGACAGCTTGATAGGAACTGGTAAGGCCAAGGGCTGCACAAGGTCTCATCTGTTTTGGCTTGGTTTCTACAACTGGATGCCCTTCCTAATACCTATCATTTTACAGAGTGTACTGGATGCTTTTTTACATGACACCAGCACTAGTGCTGTTTATGTGACACTAACACCATTGCTTTTTACATGACACCAGCACCAGTGTTCTTTACGTGGCACCAACACCAATGGTTTTTATGTGGCACTTTTAGGATATCATTTCTGTTGTGGTGGGCAGTTCTTCTTAAGTACAGCAATGTGCCACATATCTAGATCTTCTATCATCTCCTTTGTAAGGCTTAGCGTTTTGAGATCTGCCTGCAATACTTCATCCTGTGTCTTCCCGAGTTTCCCTCTTCAGCAATATCCATCCACTTTAAGTGATTGACACTTGGTTATGCAACTATCCTCTTCCATCTGCTTCAGATGACCAAACTGGTGCAGTCTCCTCTGTTGCATACTGCATGTAATTCCTCTTATGTCTAACTTTTCTCTCAATACAATAGTGCTGTGTCACACATATACACTGACATTCCAATCTCTTCCTGTTTCAGCCTGGTCAAAAGAAATCAGTTATTAATAATAGATACCTTGTGAGATTTTTAATGTTTTGTTTATATGTGAATAGTTATTTAATCTTTTAACAAATTTGTTTTTGTTTGTAACTCAGACCCTGCGGAATTCATACCAAAATTTGATTGCAGACTTTCGAAAGATCTATGAGAATGTTCAACAAAATGAACCACATGTTAACTTAGATGTGTTATTGGGTCATTTGTGTGAACACCTTGAACACTTTCCAATGGCTCGCTTAAGAACTATGGATCTGTATCCTTAATACTTTTATATTTATGTGTTTCTGTACCCCTCACTTCTATATTAATTTTTGTTCTTTTCAGCTCCACATGAACCTTGATTGAGTATACTTTGATAGTTATCATTTCTTGACATGACCACCCAATCTTTTTTCAGACATCATGTATCTAGGACTACAACATCTGATATGTGCATCTTTTCTAAGTTAACAAAGTGTGTTTTGAGGGAGATTTGACTGATGCCTAAAGGAAGACTTGAACTCAGTACCATAAGCTAAAGAACATGAAGAATTGATAAAATGAAGTTTTAGTCAATTACTGGGGTACCATGTAAAAAGCACTCTGTCCACTCTGCTGGGTGATTAGTATTAGGAAGGGCATCTAGCTATAAAAACTATGCCAAAACAGACACACAAGTCTTGTGCAGGCTCCTGCCTGCATGGAAGGTGGCTGTTAAATGATGATGATGATGATGATGATGAATTTATCAGCCATTCCTCTCCCTCAAAGTCCTGGTTTTGTGCCTGCATTAAAAGCAATTATGAAACAGCGTATGCAATGTTATTAACAAAAAGTTCTTATGTAAAATTATGATGGAAGATTTGAATTTGGATTTGAACACTGTAAAATGAAATTTCATGTCCTTGATTGAAAGATGGTCTAAAGCTGGTTGGTATGAAAAGGGTTAAAAACCAAATAAATGTTTTGTACTTTGAAGTCTTCCTTGACTCTGCTAGCTATGAGCAGCTGACTACTATTGGCAACAATAGAAATTTCAACTATGAAGATCCAGTTATAGTTTGTACTGAAATTGTTCACACATACCAGAAATGCTTTCATCATCCCTTGTTAAGCCATCTGAAAACAAGCTTTAAGTATGTAAAGAATTTGCTCTTTCCTAGTATTTTTTCTTCTGATTGTTAAAATTCTTACTTGATGTGAAGTAAAATAAAAACGCTTTTTCTTTTATTCCATGAAAGAAGTTTCTCAAAACTAAACCGAACAATTTATATGTTGATAGATTAAAGTTCTTTAGTCAAGGGTGGTAGATGAGGATTTTACAAGTCAAAGGGAGACAATTTATACTTCTGTCTGGTACTGCATTGTGTCTCCAGGGTACTAATTAATGTATTTTTAACTTTCAGGAAAGGAGTACAAGCCTTATCAAAGGATTACTTTTGCTTAGCCATAAGTCAACCCTGATTGATTATACTTATGATCAAAGGCGTTCCACTCACGACCAGATTATACTGGCATTATTATTATTAGAAAT